>VWZK01013527.1:34898-78627 GCA_013396935.1 Baryphthengus martii | reverse complement strand
TGCAAGCTGCGCCAGGGGAGGTTTAGGCTAGATATCAGGAAACATCTCTTCACTGAAAGGGTTATCAAACATTGGAATAGTCTGCCCAGGGCAGTGGTGGAGTCTCCATCCCTGGAGGTATTCAAACTGTGTGTGGACGTGGTACTTAGGGACATGGTTTAGTGGTGAGCTTGCAGGGTGGGGTCAAAGGTTGGACTTGATGATCTTGAAGGTCTCTTCCAACCAAAAGACATACTGTGATTCTGTGGGTTAGAAGGGACCTTGAAGGCCATCTAGTCCAACCCCTCTGCAGCGAGCAGGGACATCTGCAACTGGAGCAGGTTGCTCAGAGCCTCATCCAGACTGATCGGGAATGTTTCCAGGGAGGGGCTTCTACCACCTCTCTAGGCAACACAGGCCAGTGTCTCACCTCTATCAGTGTAAAAAAAAAAAATTGAAAATCTTCCTTAGATCTAGTCTGGATCTCCCCTCTTTTAGTTTAAAACCATCCTTCCTTGTCCTGTTGCAACAGATGACCTCTGGGATCTCACCCACCCTCCTGCAGCTCCATGCACAGTCAGGCTCCACTGCTGCAGGCCTGGTCCCTCGGGTTGCTTTTAGGCCTACAAAGCTTCCACTGTAGGAGAGCTTTGCAGATACTGTGGGCTTGAAACTTTATTTCCCTGCTTCGCCTCTCCAGGGAAGCAGCCATACAATGAACTGCACAAAGGAGCTTGGCCTCAGCCTGTGGGATGCAGATCCAAGAGCAATGAAAAGGCTGGCAGAATACAGCTTGGAAGCGTGCTCCCCGCACAGTGAGGGGGCAAAGCCATAAGCAGACCTCCTGCTGGCTTCTGCCTGCTTTGGCCGGACTCTGCAGTTAAGCTCAGGCCAAGGAGAGGGCTCTGGAAGATCCCTCGTGAGGGCACTCGAGAGCCAAGGATCCTCTCTGAGCCGGAGCAGAAGCAGGAGCATGGTTCCACATGAGGGATAGAAAACAGCCTCCTCACACAGATCCTTTGAGGTCTGCTCCATCCTCTGTCCCACCAGCCCAGGGACCACTTAGACATCTCTGGCAAACAGTTTCTGGTCACAGTGATCTCCACAGAGGAGCAGACCTAGCCTTTTCTCACAATTACAGCTTGAGCTGAATAAAGCCACTGTTTCCTCTGGGTCAGCAGAGCTGAACTCTTTTTGCTGCTCAGAGTGGTGGAAAGAAGGACCAGCCATTTCCCTGGTCACACACATACAAATAAATAAGTGTCCAACGACCTTTACACTCCAGGCCAGTCTCTCACATGCATTTTTCTAAACTCTCAGCCTCTATAATTACTATCCCAGGGCTTTGCCCATGGGAAGAGGGCTGTGATCTGTGATATCTGCAAGTGAACTGTGAGCAGCATAAAACCCTGCAGGTCATGTCAGAGGATGGTCTACTCCAGTCCCGCAGGACCTGCTGCAGCAGAAGCCACAAACACCAGTCCTCCTTTCCAGTGGCAATGCACTTTGATTCACCTCCTGACTGTGTTTGGAAGATTTTTGGAGGAACAGTGGGCTGATGAAACCAAATTCAAGGAAACAAGAGGTTAAAATAATCCAAAGCAACTTCCAGAGGGCAAGGGATGACTGCGAATTAGGCCCCCACAAGTAACCCACGTCTGACACCTGCAGTGAAACACACTGGTTGGCCCCAGCTCAGTTCTGGTTACGGAGAGACTGTTGGGATGAAACCATGTGGCTTTGCTCTTGGGTGCTAACAAAAGGGAGATCCTCAAGCTTGGAGAATCTTTTAAATATTCTCTGGTGGTATTACAGACCTATTTTCTTTGAACAGGGCACACGAAACTGGGAAGCAACTGGGAAAAACATCTTTTAATGGTAGGGCTGACTGAAAAACCACAAAGGGCTGCTGCACATGCAGAGCTCAGCCTCACCTTACACATAATACCAGAATCAGCAGAACTGGCTGGCCCAGTTAGAAAGTGGCAAGTTTATGGTATAAGTAAAGACAGTAGGGGGAAAAAATAAAATAAAAATTGGGAGAGGCAGATTACCCATGATTAAAAGACTGAAAGCTGGTTGTGGTGGCTGGTGATGGCTTTATTAGTAAGGTTTTAAATATATAAATCAGTTTGATAGCACTGAAGATTTTATTAGCAAGGTTTTAAATGTATAAACCAGTTCGATAGCACTGTCAAATCTTTCCATACACTGGTTACCTGAGGGCAGTCTCAAGACTGAGGGAATCTTTATCTCCCACACCCTTGCTCGCACACTGACTGACAGTATTATAAATCTCCTCTGAATAGCAAGAAAACAACCACACTGCATAAAACCAGGATGCAAAATGGCAAGCAACACTCTAGCATTGTCTTGCTGCCTTCCACACCACACTTGCCCCTCTCCCATGAGCAGAGGAGGCTGAGAAGTTGTGCTTGCGGGGTAAGAGCAGGACTAGCAAGAAAGGTCAGGAGAGAGGGGTCTCAGAGGGGCCCAAGAGGGGTGAGCATTGCAGGCCACCTGCATTTGCGCCGTCACGCTCCCTTAGCATCTGATAGACAGATCCCCCTCCCCAAATGGTCTCTGCACCAAGCAGCGCTCAACAGCTTGCTTCTGCCTCCCTGGGCTCAGATGCTGGTTTTGAGAGGGGCTGAAGATCAAACGCACTCGTGTGAGATCTATGCTGCTGCCGACTCCCTCGCTTAGCTGGAGCCAGCCCCACTTTTCTTTCTAGTCATAGCCCCTCCCTCACCTCTGTGCCTCTCCAGAGCTTTGCTTATCTGCAGAGCAGGAGCTGGCTCCAGAGGAACCAGCCGCAGCAGGGCAGCAAGACCAAGAATTGACTCTGAAGCTTCCTCTAAACTCTCCCCCCCCACCTCCCCCACTTTGTGGAAGGCAGCTCATGGCACAACCCTATTATTTGTCAGTGCTCCTCACCCTCATTTTCTCTGGGAGGATCAGAAGCAGATGGTCCCTCTCCTCCCCTTGCCCCCCCTGCCTAGTAGCTTTGATCAGGAGTCCCCCTTGCTCCCCCCAGCTGACATCCCCTCGATCATCCTTCTCCCCTCCCTCCACCTTGAGGCTGAAATCCTTACTCGGAGAGAGGCAGAGGACTCAGATCACCTTCCCACACTAATTACAGCACATCTGTCAGGCGGAAACTGCTGCTCCCCAGATGCTGGCCTCAGGCTGAGGACACCTGGTGCCGTTTTCGCACAGCCTCTGGCCGTGGCTCCCAGGAGGGCACAGAGATTGTTGCCATCTCGCCTTCTGATCACGAGCACAGCAAGGGGGGGGATCCAGAAAGGAGAAGAAAAGGTACCAGCAAGCAAATTCAAGTCCAAATCCCTTTTAAGTTGCATATTTGACTATGTCAGCGTGCCAGCCTGAAAGAAGCACCTGGAGATGGGAATGGGCGGATTTCTTTAGCCTGGAAGGTCTCAGAGAGCTTATGGGAGCTTCCGAGGTGCCGTTGCATCCCGTTGCAGACTCTCGTGAGTAAGCTCAAACGGTATGATTTTTGCAGTGTGCTTTTAGCAATTACTGTCTAAAGACAGGAGGCACCGACTGAGATGGTGGAGAAGGATTTTCATGTGTTTTGATCTCTGATTTAATAGACCGTGGCTGAGTACTGGGGCCTCTGGGCAACTCCATCCTCTCTTAGCAAGGACCAGGGCATCAGGCTGGCTCAGCGTGTGGCCAGGATCCATCAACAGCAGCCAGGACCTGGGTGAGGTTCCTCTCCAACTCTTTCCCGGATGGAGCCTTGCCCTCCAGGACCACCAAAAGGGATGCACTAAGACACGGAGCTTGCCCAGAACGGGCCAGGAAGGAAAAGTCGGGTAGCGAGGGGTTTTGTACAGAGACGAAACGAACGAGGGTGCTGGCGTGGGGCAGCCCGGCTGCCCTAGGGCGCGCCGGCCGTGTCACGCCGCTGCCCCGGGACGCTGCGAACGAGCTTTGNNNGGGAGCGGCGGCCCGTCGCTTTTCCCCCACAAGTTTCTCGTTCCTGTAGCTCGGACTTAAGGGTCGTCTCCTGCCCCCCGCCTTCCTTCAGTCCTGAGGCACTTGAGAAGGGGGTTTTGTCGCGTCTGCCACACACACGTTTATAAAGGAGGACCAGGCGCTTCTCCCACTCCCCTGGCACTAACAAAAGGCCGACAGGGGTGAGGACGCCTGAGGAAGCTTCCCAGCATCACCGGAATGGCCACAGGGGAGCAGGGACTTTCCCTAGTTGGGGGTTCACCCGAGTCTGCCCCCAACGTTCATCCCTAGCAGAGAATTTACTCCAGTTTAGGGCTGAAAATGAACATTTTCCTCATCCCTCTCCCTTCCACCACCCCAGGTGTGGGTTTAGGCAGCTGCTTTCTCTGCAACTGTGTTGCATCTCTGGGCATCAAAGCCATCCCATCAACTCTGCTGTCCTCCGCAAAGGATCTCCTCAGCCTGGCCCTCCTCATAGCACTAATTTCACAGCAGCACCAAAACCCCTCTGCCAGTCCCCTTCTCTTTCCTGAGGCCCGACCTGGGAGAATCACCCCCATTATTGTGGCAGAGGAGGCAGAAATCCCAGCTTTGCTGGGCGCCAGCTGTGCCCCTGCCTTCACGGGTCACTGCGTGCATTGTGGCTTGGCGCTCCCGTTTCCCCAAGGGGAAGCTGGCTGGATTTCTTTGCTGCTAAAGGGATTCTGCTCTGCTGAAGAAAAGAGGGGCTTATGGTTGTGTTTCCCACTCCCACACCCCAGACTGAATGGCTGGGGTGAAACAATCTCCCATGAGCTATTTTAAACACAGAGACCAGATGCCGGAGCTTTACTTCAGATAGCCCAGGTTTGAGGAGCAGCAGTCTCTCCTCTTCTGGGATTGTCTTAATTTCAAAGCTCAAGAGTCTCATTTATACTTTGTACCTTCACACACATCCGCTGCCTGTTCCGTTTACCCCATGGGGCTAAGTCAGAGAGAAGCCTCAGGCAGAGCAAGCCAGGTCAAGCTAAACAGATGTGAAGTCCTTCATTTAGGACTGAGCTGGATGGACTCCTCCATCAACGTGTGTACACAGGCATTGGCTGCTTCTGGTTCTCCCTGCCCCCAGCAGCTGTGTTTGTACAACACCTAAGAGGAGGGCATCCGGGGCTTGGAGGAGGGCTGCTCAGTCCTCCTCGGGACAAACGCACAGCAGTCCTGCTGCCAGCTCTGTCCCAAGGACCCCGTTACTCCAGGAGATCCCTGCAGAACACTCCAATCAAGGACTGTGGTGCTAGTTGGCCTAACATTGATCGGTATCACCGGTGCAAGACAACGCACAAAACGGTCAGTGGGGAATTAACCTGCAGTTTCTCTCATAGTCCCTTTTTCTGTATACAAGACGATGATACAAAGAGCATCTTGGAAAGCCTCAATCCTTAGACGGGGTATAAGCAAATTCCTTCCTGCATGGGGGTGACTACATTCAGTGCCTCTGAAAAATCTGTCAATAAGAGCACTTGCTCGTGAACTTTCTGTCACGGCAGTGTTCTGAATGGTACTTGATAGTACTCCACTGGCTTCTGTTCACTTGGTTCTCACCTGTGCCTCATTATACATCCAGATTTCTGCTGCTTATCTGCTACGATATCACATCTTCAGCATGCTACCATTTTCCCCCAGCTTAGTGCTCTTCCTGATCGTGAAAAAATTATTCTGCATTGCTCATTTTACCTCAGGATACCTTCCTCTCACGGAAAACACCTCCTCAAATATCTTGTTTCAGCTTTTCTGAGAAGTATTTGGGTTTGTGTCCGCTTCCAACATTGAATCTCTCATACAGACTACCTAATCTACCCACATAGAATAAAACAATGACAGGATGAGAAATAGCTTCACACAAACACCCATTCTTTTCTAAGACATCAGGGCATAATTGCAAACGCTATTGTATTTTTCAGGGCTGTGGTAGAGTCTGTCACCACAGCTTTAGTCAGAGAATGACACGGGGAACCCAAACCAGAGGAGCTGAACATGGTCATTCATTTCCAGATAATAATCTGACGACCATTCCAGGCATTGAGACATCTGAAGCTACTAAGGGTTTCAGTAAGTGGTGTGGTTTGCTGTAGAGAAAAGCCTTCAAGTAAAGGGATCGTGGAAATTTTTGGTAGAGGACATGCAGTTAATGACCTCAGAAAAAGGTCTGTGAAGAATTTATTTCATTTTCAGCAGCTGTTTCTCGTAGTCTTCTAAGCTCAGACAGAGTTGAACAGAACAGTTCACAACAGCTACTGTGCCCTTCAGTGGTGGGCCAGCGCTTAAGGCATGCCAGGCTGCCACGGAGAGCCTTCCCCGCCAGGCTCCTCTATTAAGGGAACTAGACAGGCATGTTTGTAGTCTCTCTTCCCAGACAGCTTTTTTTCCAGGACCCAGGCTCTAATGAATTTCAAGATTAGGCACAACAATAAGCAACACAGGAGACTGGGCCACCGAGGCGATAATTGCAGTTATTCCCAGGTTTCTGGGAAACCCAGCATAGCCCAGAGCTGATCCCGAGCCTGACAGAGAGTCAGCGGAGAATTTATTTTATTCCCTTTCAGCTCTTCAGAAAGACCGCCTGGAAATCCGATAGGATGTCAATCCAGGCCCACCCTTCTTTGCCGGGCTCAAGCATTTTGTTTGTGGCAGCCTTTGTTTGGCCGGGGGGGAGGGAGAGGGGAAGCAGCTGCTGAGTCTTCAGTTAGACAGAAAAAGCTTTCAGCGATGCTGGCTGAGAGACTGATGTTTCTGTCATTAATATTGGCAACTCTGGAGACAGAGGTTTTATATCCTGGAAAAGTTCCCTGCGGGTTGGGGTTCAAATCTCTGGTCCCCACCAGCAAGGGTACAGGAGGGCAACTGTCACCTACTCAGCAGCATGGCCTCCAAACACAAGTGCATAGCCCAGAAATGTCTTGGTTACCCTCAAAGAGGAAGAACTGCAGCTGTAAAATCACCCTGTGCCAAGCCACAAACTCCTCAGGGGAAATTCCTGCGGAGAGCACCTGGCTGGGCTGGAAATATGGTCTTTTCTACAGATGTAAATTTTAGGCCTTATATGCCTCATCACCTAAAGAATCACACCTGACCCTCTCCACCTCCTTTAGGCAGAGCCTTTGCCCAAGCTCAGGCAAAGCCAGCCTTGTAAAGTGTGTAGCTATGCCCATCTCTCCTGCTCTGGTGTTTAGCCTGCTGTGTCTGTGATTCTGCAGCAGAGTGCAAGTCAGAGCAGCTCCAGCATCTCCTCTAACCAGCAGAGCGCAGAAGAGTTGTTGTAAAGCCCCTTTCATTTCTCCTTGTACAAAGAGGAGACAGGGTGGAGGGAATTCACTCAGCCAGAAGATAACTCATGGGATTTGCTGAGGGGCTTGGGAAACTAAAGCAAGGAGCTAATCTCATCTGGAGTCTCTCCCACAGCCTTTAATTTATTATCTGGAAATGTGGAAAATGCAAGTATCCCTAATTAAAAACAAGAGCCACTTGTGTGTCATAGTTAATGCAGATTTATTTCTGACAACATAATAAATTCTGCACAGATTGGAACCAGCTGCCCCAGCAGTAAGTACCTGAAGTTCCCCCTCCATGCCACCAGACCTAGGACTCAGATGCGGTCGTGCCATAGGTCTCACTGACCAAGGGGACAGCTCAGCATTGTCCTTGCTTATGCAAGGAAATAAGGGCTCCTGGGCAAGAACTGGCAAGGGAGCTTGGTCATGGAAAACCTGAGAGCCAAATCAATCTACTTAAAAAGTGATTGATTCCACCAGTGCAGAGAGGAAGCAGGAATGGGGTTTATGGTTATAGCAGAACACATTTCATTTTAAAAAAAAAAAAAAAGGCAGCCTCATTGACTATCATCCTTCAATAAATCTTCATTTGGACTCCTCTCATTCCTGAAAGTCACAGCACAGAGAGAAACAAATCCTATTCTTAGCGTAAGAAAGAGGCGCCTGACGGCCATGATGCTGATCCTCCCCAAACCTCAGCTCTGCCACCACATGCCACATCTCCCTGCATCCAGAAAAAACCCTGTAACTCTAGATAGGAGCCTACAGCATTCCACCCCTCCAAATACACAAAGTCTTTTTCACATCCAGGGGCAGGGCAATAAGAACAGGCTATTGCACTTCCCTTCACCCGTTTCTCTTCTGCCCTGTCTCTCACATTTGGATTGTAAAATCTCTAGAGCAGGACTATGTCATGGGTTACAGCTACACAGGTTTTTGTTCCCACCTAGGGAAAAGCCGGGTAAATATTGAAGCTTTTGGTCCACATGCCTTCCCTCCCATCAGTCCACGCACCTTGATTCTTACCCCAGCTATGGGAGAATCTGCATTGCACAGACTTCTCCACACAGACACCAGATAAATAAATCCTTGGCATTGTCCTTCCTGACAGTTACAAATTGCTCTTCCTCCAGAAGCCTTGAGATGCTTATCACAGGGAAGCATAGAAAGGGTCAGGGAAAAATTGTAGCTGAAAATGCCTTACAAAAAGAGACCTTCAGTTTCTTTCCTTTGTAAATGTGGAAGTTTTTCCATTTCCAGCCAGATAACATAGGGCGAAACAAAAATTCTCATAGGAAAGAAGTTTAGATGATCATTTGGAAGCAGAGAAAAAGGTATTTTTTGAAAACATGTTTGTTTCTTTTAAATTTCTCTTGTCTCTTGAGCAACTCAGCTGCTGCCCATAGCATTTGGTCCCTGTCAGACAAATCAACTCCAGCAGGAACAGCCAAGTACAGCAAAGAGTTTTGTGATACTGTTTTTGAAATTGCAATCAGTCAAGAGTAAAGCATCAGGTAACATGGTCCTTTTTTTGCAGCAGAGAAGGTTACTTTCAACATACTCTGGCTATCAGCAAGAGGTGGGACTACCCGCACTTCAACTCAGCTAATTTACGACTTAAAAACGTTTGCCTAAAACCCGCCGTATCTCCTCTGCCCAGAGGATGTTCTGTTGGCAGATGCTGTAGAAACAAGTTCTCAGCCAGCAATCGCCCTCTAAGGCTTTGGCGTTATTATGCCACGAAAGAGAATCAAGCCAAGAGACAGTCAACTCAAATAGCGAACAGAACACATATAACAAGCAAACCCTGCTTAGTTTTCTTTCACATCCACCAGTTACGCTTTGAAGACTGGTTCTTTGCAACAAGACTCTCAGCCACTGCCACAGGCCAGCATGTTTTGCTAATAGTAGCACCACTACAACTTTCCTGAGCCCTTACTTGAAACGTAGCTTTTACACTAAAAAATTACTCGTTTTCTTCTACTAATTCCAAAACACTTGTCAGCATTTTCAGCTGGATAAATCCCTTCCATCACTGTCCCATCTTAAACTCATTGCTGCACTTACCACCACTCTCAGCTGTATTTCAGCAAACAGTGAATTAATTCCTGCCAAAACCCCTGGGAGCTTTTAGGCAGTCAGACACTAAACAGGAAAATATTGCAGGGAAAAACAAAAAACATCTAAAACCCAGAATCTCTTACCTGCTGGGAGTTGTGGAGGCACAGCCAAGAGCAGCCTGCTGCAATGACCGTCTAGGGGCCAAATGAGCTGAGCTTTGCCAAATTTAAAGGCTATGCCCCAGCAAAGTATCGTGGGAGAGGGAGTAGTCCTCCTCTGAGCATGGAGAGGTGCATGGGGAGAGGAACAACAGCAATTGCAGGAGGCTCTGCTTCTGAAGCACTCTTGCAAATGACTTTTGTGAGGATTGGAGGCTGAGGACCTTGAATCTGAGTTAATTGAGTCACAAGGAGAAGTTTTTGTTGAAATTCAGCTCCAGCGAGTGACAGACGTGTACCCCCAGCTTCCCTGCAGGCCATTCTCCGCAGGGCCAAGCGCCACAGCTCTTTCTCTGCTCTTCTGGCCACGCATCAGACCCAGGTGGGCAGCGTGGGCTGTGGTCTGCTCTTCGGGCTCACCTGGGCTCAGGCTGCAGCTGGTGTTACTGTCACACACGTCCAGCCTGACACTCTTCTCCACATCGTGTCGTGAGATCTCCGAGGTGTCCTCCTTCCCCTGCATAAGTCGGTCTTGGGGGGAGATTTGAATTTTGAGAGGCCTGATCTTGCCACACTTGTCCCGATGCTGCCTATTTAGAAGATGTCTAGGTACTGCGGTCTTTGGAGAAGCTGCCTTTGGAAGGCCCTTCTCTGCGTGAGGCATTGAGGAGCCAGGTTCTCCAGCTAACCATGCTCTGTTTCTGTCAGGACAGTAGTGAGGCAGCAGATGGAGCTGGCCCCTGGGATGAAGAAGTCACCAAGTGGTGGGGGGAGTGGAGCTCCTGGTCTACCTGCTCCCGGTCCTGTGGCGGAGGCGTGATGTCCCGGGAGAGGCACTGCTTGCGACAGAGGTGAGTCGTGTCCTAGCCCAAGCCCTTGGCCAGGTCTCGAGTGGCAGACGGGAGATGGGGTGGCCCCAATGTGCATTTTGGGGCTGAACTTCCTGGATTTGCAGGGTCAGCTATTCCCTCTTCCATGGCCTCTTGGGAAGGCAGGTGGCTATTGCCTGTGGGGTAGGTGGTGAGCAGTAAGTGGTGGAGAGCGCCAGGAAGAGAGAAGCACACCACAGTGGGGTGGATGTCAGGCTCCCTGAACGTGTCACCCACCCAGCCTGGTTCATCTGATGGAGTGCAAGGAGTTGGTCCACTCTTGGGGTCTGTGGGAGGCTTGAAGATGACAGGGCTGTGGGCTGGAGAAGGCTCTAGCTCAGTTGTTCTTCCCCTTTCTTTCACAAACCCTCACTTACTGTGGCTGCGCTGACCAACCTAACCCTGATTTGTAGCCAGTTCCCGTGCTAAGGATGTGGATACATATTCCGAGACACCTTACGGGAGCTTGATTTACTCCTGGCAGCAGCCAGCTCAGCCACATGTCAGCATTTTCCCCTCTTAATTCCCTGCAGAGCTTGCAAGTGTTTTTCCGCTCTGTCACTTATCTGGTTGTCACCTGACAGCATCTCCATTTGTCCCCTACAGCCATGTTTGTGCCCTACAGCTGCTACGGTCCTGCTATCAGCTGGACTGGGTTGGTGGGAGAAGCGAGACCTGGGGAACTTCAGCTGCCCGAACTCCCGCTGTGCCCTCAGGGTTACTTTGTCACCAAGCCCTCCTTCTCCTCCAACCCCTCACTAACCTTCTGCTCCAGGCTCCTGAGATGTTAAGGAGAGCCGGCATCCTGTGGCACAGCAAGCCCACGGGGGCTGCTTGCCCCACACTTGGACACTTTCGCTTCCGCGTGAATGCGCTCCTGAGTGGAGGAAACTCCAGCTTGGGCCCCCAACCTGCTCGCTTTCCTGCAGCAGAATACTTCTTTTTTTTTTTTTTTTTTATTATGAGCTGGCTGGCAGCGTGGTGAGGGTCCAGATGTGCTGGAGTACCTTCTGTCTGGATAAGGCCTCCCCTGCTTGCCAGCGTGGATATCACTGGAGAGCAGTGGGAACCAGGGTGGGAGGGAGCTTGGAGCTGTCCCATAAGCTGCACTCTGGCATTTTACTCCAGGGATCAAATCTGAATTGAAAAAAAAAAACCAACAACAAAAACACCTCAGCATAAAACCCAGCCTAAAGGTTTCTGCATCTTAAATTTGAGCCAGGTATGCCCATGAAACTATTTCTGCCTCAGTCTGCAGGCAGCCTCTGCTTCAGTTGAAAGGGATGGTGGTTTTCAGGGCTTTGGGTGCACATTTAGGCTTTGCCTACATGATGTGAAACATCACTCTGGCAGGACAGCTGTAGTGTCTCTAGCCTGCCTGGCTTGAGTGTGCCTCCAGGCTAGTCTAGGCCCAGAAAGCTGTGCTCCAATAAAGTGCCTGCCTTACTTCTCTCTGTTAAAAGTCAGGCCTCACTTCTCTGTCATCCCCAAGATCTTAGTCCTTCACTGAGCTCCAGCTCATTTTCTGTCTGCTTTGCAGGCTCCAGATGCCCCAGGGGACAAACAGCACTATGTGTGTTGGTCAAGCCAAGCACTACCAACTGTGCCAGCAGCAGGTGAGAACCGCTTCCGGTACCGACTGGTCCTCACTGGGGGATATGGGCAGAGGGGGCCACGCTTCGATGCTGCATGAGCACCAGCATTTGGGATACAACTGCTCCATCAGAGGAGAGCAGACAGGGGATATGAGCCACTCCAGGAGTAGCCGACGGTGTGCCTTTGAAGGTGTGGGAGATGAGCCCTACTCTCTGGGACTGAGAGGTGGGGGAAAAGGATATAAAAACATATTTGCTGTGGGGTGGAGGGAGGGATGAAGTTTTTTCCAGTATGCTTTTTCCTTTGCTGGACTGTTAAATACAGTCACCTTGGAAATGGAGGCCTGGCCTTTCTGCCTGTATTACAGTACCTCAGGAATTGCTGATTCCTTCCAGGTTGGAAAGGGCATTTTCATCCTCCAAGGATGACAGCAGGGCCAAACAGCTGTCACAAGCATGGTTGTGACATAGGGAGCTTTTGATCACATTTTTTCCCTCTATAGCCCTGCCCAGCCAACACAGCAAGCTTCAAACAGCAGCAGTGCTCCAGTTTCAATGCCAAAGCATTTGGCAAGCGGTACTACCACTGGATGCCCCTCTATCCAGGTGAGTTGTCACAGCTTCACAATAAAGGTCAGTGTGAGAAAACACCCACAGGATCTTCTCAGACACAGGAGAACGGGAAGGTCCCAGGGGACAAGGGTTGGATGCTCCTGGCTGGTCTAGAAGTGCTTCTCTATGCTTTGGGTTTGCCAGTGGGAAGTATTTTTGTGAGGCATGTGGTCCCCAGCTGCAGCCTCATACCGTGACCCCTTTACTGTTACAAAATCTGTAGCCTTGGGGTCTCATCTCAAGCAGCAAGAAGATTCCAGGTGACATCAAACCATCAGCATGGATAAAACGAGTCCCCTTCCTTGCTGCCTGTCTATGAGCATCTTGATCTGCCTGGTGACTTTCTGCCTCTGTCCTTTCAGATGACTACACCAGTATCTCCAACAAGCCATGTGACCTCCAATGCACGACCCGGAGTGGCGAGAGGCAGCTGATGGCCCGGGCACAGGATGGTACCTCCTGCAAGGACAGGACCTATCAAGGGGTCTGCATCAATGGGAAGTGTGAGGTGAGGCTCTGGGAGGAAGTAGAACAGAAATTGGGAGGGTAAGTTCATGACTGGGCCTCCTGGTCATCTCAAGGCAAGGGTTTCCAGCAGGCAATTGGAACTGAGGCCTGGTGTGGAGTAATTACAGTCACTCTTGAATGCCAGTAGGCTAGAGGAGAGCAGGGAGGTTCAGACAGAGGGAATTCTCACTGAGTGACACTGCTTTTCTCCCAACACAGAGAAGACTAGAGTTGCAGGTTTGTTCATATTGTCATCCGATTTAAAATAAAAAAGTTAAAAATTCCTCCATGTGATTTTTCACCCCATATGGCAGGGATGAAGGGTGACTGTACATAGCATTACAGAGAGGTGCAGTACAACCTCAGAGAGGTCTACCTTCGATGCAGCATCTCCTGGAGAGTTATACTGTGTGTCATTAGTTCAGTGAGTAAGGGTTGGCCTCAGTACAGAGACAGAAGGAACCAAAACAGCTTGCCTGAGTTATACTCCATTCACTACACACACAAGAGTAGATAATCACAAGTGACAGAAGTGAATTTCTACTGCTGTTGGCTTCATTCATTACTCCAGTCCAAGCTAACCTCCATCTCTGCCTAGAACCTCACCAAAAGAGCATGGTGGTGTTGCCTTGAAAAACCTGTGGAGATAAGCTGGCCCCAGGAAACCCTCTCTTTGTTTTATTCTTTGCAGCCAGTTGGGTGCGATGGAAGCCTGTACTCACCCTGGACGATGGACAGATGCAGGGTGTGTGGAGGGGACGGCAGCACTTGCCATCGTGTCTCGGGCAGCTTCCGAAAGGCAATCTCACAGATAGGTACTCCCTGCTACCACAGTCTGGAGACCTCACCTGCTACTTTTTACCACCAGCTGGCATGAAGGGTGACTGGCTTGAAGGCGGGTAGGGATTTCCCAGCTGCTCAGTGGAAAGAGCTGAAGAGTGCCACCCCTCCTTAAATATCTGTATTTTGTCCTTTTCACTTAATCACCAGGGGAGGTTGGTTTGATTAGCCCAGTAAGGTTTCCCTTCACCTCTTTACGACAGGAAGCAGCTGGGGATCTATTTGTTCCTATTGATTCTGGCATCTTGCCCACCCTGGATAATGTGAAGAGATCAATGAATCTTCTTTTATTTGTGCCACGTGTTCATCTCGAAACCTGAGCTCATACGATGAGGGTCACAGCATTTGTTTCACCCTGCACTTAGTCTCTTGCTTTTGCCCGTCCTACAGCTGGCACAGCTGAGGGACAGTCCCTCTGAAACCAGGCTGAGATTCATCCTTTGCAACCTCATGGCCCATTCCTCCACCCGCAGAAGTAGTCGACTGTGGTATGCTCATTAGTAATTAATTAACTGCGGTTTGAGGATGTTTTGGAACATCATGTCACACTGTTTCTCTAGTCCACCTTTCTCCCTGCAGATACCAGACTAGAAAAGCACTTGGGCCCCTTTCCAGAGCAGGGGTAACCGTGCTGACCCCTCCAGCAGGACAGATACAGTTTTGGCCACCCATTCCTGTCATCTTACAGAACGGACAAGACCTGCGTTTCTAGCAGGGAAGATGAGCTGCTAAAACCACACAACTTTAAGAGCCTTCTTATCTCCTCTCCCTTTAAAGGTCAATTTTTATGCTGCTCCTGAGACAAATTCTGTTGAGTCAGGAGCCGAGGGGACTTGTGGTCTTTTCCATCCTCTGTTCAGCATTAGCCCTGGTCCCTAGTAAGCTTTTTCTGTGCTCTTGCCAGAAAAGGTGTGAGAGCAACAGGCATTCGTGTCCTTGGCATCCTGCCCCGAAGGGCAGCGCTGCCTTCCCACATACGCCCGTGTCCCATGAGCTGCTTTTCCTACCTAGACCTTTTTGTTCTGCTCTTGGGGTTTACTCACCTTCTGTTCTGTTCCTCAGGTTATGTGTTCATCACCAACATCCCTACTGGTGCCACAGACATCCTCATCATTGAGCGCAGGAAAACAGAAAATATCCTGGGTAAGCAGCGGAACTGGACGGATATCGAGATCGACCAGGTGAAGGGTCTAGAGCACAAGTCTTGTGAGAAGCAGCTGAGGGAGCTGGGCTTGTTCAGCCTGAAAAAAAGGAGGCTCAGGGGAGACCTTCTTGCCCTCGACAACTCCCTGGAAGAAGGTTTTAGTGAGGTGGTGGTCAGTCACTTCTCCCAAGGACAAGAAGAAATGGCCTCAGGTTGTGTCTGGGGAGGTTTAGGTTGGGCATGAGTTAAAATTCCATCTCCTAAACAGTTGTCAAGGCCTGGCCCAGGCTTCCCAGGGCAGAGGTGGAGTCCCCACCCCTGGAGGGGTTTCAAAGCTGTGGAGATGTGGTGCTGAGGGACCTGGTTTAGTGGTGACCTGGCAATCACCACCTGGCAGTTAATGGTTCGACTCAATAATCTTAAAAGTCTCTCCTAACCAGAATGATTCTGTGATCTCAGTTCAGTTACCTTGGAGGTGGGAGGAGGGCTCTGTGCCGTGAGAGCTTTCTGGGAGCATTTCCTCCATGGTAGCCCAGGGACACTTCATCTCTCCATAAATCAAGGCTACCACATCTCCAGCAGCAGGAGGGACATTTGGAAACCAAGCTCACACTGGGCAGTCCCTGCTGTGAAGACGTTTGTACTCTTGTTGGAGAGGAAGATGAAAGCAGCAGGCATTGAACACCGCTGGTCTGACCTGATGCAGAAGATGAATGCTGGAGGGCCTGTGGTTCTTTTCCTGTCGGTCTTTTCTCGGTCATAAGGTGCTTGCTTTCCTCAGCACCTGGTGTTCTGCTCAGAGTATCACATTTGTCCCTTTTCTCTCTCTTTGAAGCACTCGCAGATGAATCCGGGCGTTTCTTCTTCAACGGCAACTCTGCCATTGACAACCCACAGAACTTCAGGGTGGCTGGCACCATCTTCAAGTACCGGCGGCCCTCAAGCCTCAGCTCGGATGGACTGGAGTACATCATAGCTCATGGGCCCACTAACCAGTCTCTGAATGCCATGGTATGTGAGGAGCCAATTTTAGGCTTTCCTGTCTTGCCTTTCCCAAAACTGTGAGCCTCCCTTAGACAAAAGAAATATTACCCTGGTTCCCAAACCAAACCTGAGTGTGTAGGTAGCTGAGGAAGCCAGATGTTGTCTTGGGCATGGTTTCTCTTGGATTTGTGAGCTTCTCTTGACATCCATCACAAAATGGATGTGGCTGGAAGAGGTCTTTGGGAAATACACGTCCTTAAAATAAAAATAGGTTTGTTTTCTTTCTCTGTTTCCTCCAGTACTATAATTTTAATGGGAAAATGCCACATATAACTTATGACTACACTGTACCACGGACACCACCTCTCCGAACTGCAGCCCCTGCTGTAGACAGACCTCTCTATCATCACCTACCAGAGACCAGCCAGGACCATCCCATTCCAGCCAACTCCAGAGCTGCCCAGGATTTCAATGCCACTTGGCTCTCTTTGTCACCTGATGACACCAGTGAACAGCTTCCTCTAAGAGAGGAGCATGAAGATTTAGGCTTTGGCCACCCACACTTCTTCCAGACCAACTCCACCAGTCGGACTCAGGACTGGGGCTGGGAACAAGATGAAGAGAAGAAATACAACTTCCAGATAAGACAGGTCTACCAGGCAAATGCAGGAGAGGAAGAGGAAGCAGCAGCAATTGGTGGAGAAACAGAGTTGGGTTGGTTGCTTTGTTTTTTGTTCTCTCCCATTTGGCTCACTGAAAGTGGACATCCCTCAGTGGTCTTCTTGAAATCTAAGATGGCTTTACCATCAGAGCAGACAGGAAGGAAAGATGGTTAATAGCAGGGTGAAGACTCTCAGGGAGCAGCAAAGACCAGTAGCTCTGTAAGGGAAGGGAGCTGGGAGAGGGTGGCCGTGATACAGATGGGACAGTGACCTCTCGGACCGGGCAGTCCCACAACATTTGAGCTCGGCAAGCAGGGCAGTGATCGCAACAGGTCCTGGCAGCAGTCCTGCAATCATCAGGTGAAAGCAAGGTGACCAGGCAAATCTGAGGTCAAGCTGGGAAAGCCAAATGACAATTTGGGGACAAAGCTCCTGAGCACTGGGCAGAGAGGGTGAGGTTGGTCAGGGCAATCAAGGCCTGTTGGTGCTCCCTGGTGGCAATTTATGACTTTGAGGCCAAATGCTGAATGGTTTTTGCCTTATTTAAATACCGCATGCTGAAGTATAAGCCATCCAATGTAATTAAAGCATCCCTATATTTTCCTTCCAGCTCTCAGATTCAATCGAATTTCCATCAGCACGACTGTACCCTACAGCATGAGGAGATCCGAGCTCTCGGAGAGCAGCCGCGTAGCGTCCTCCAGGCTTCGTCTCTTCAGGCAACTGTGTCACCGAGACCCACACAGCACTGCCTTCTGTAGGGAGCTGCAGCACCTGGCAGCCAGGCTGGCCCCGAGGAACTCCACAGCAGGACTATGGACCGAGACAGCTGCCCGGCGGCCGCAGGGCCTCCACAAAGCGCCGGCCCGTAAGAACTCACTGGAGGACTTGAAGGTGGAGGCATTTGCTGGGAGTCAGGGGGAAGCAGCCAACTACAGCGTGGTGGCATCTGTGGAGAGCCCTCTGCTAGGTGCCAGCCCAACCGCGGACATCAGCCAGGCAGAGCCTCTGCAAGCCCCTGGCACTGAAAGGTGGCACTTGGTTTCCGGGGAAAAACAGGAGCATGGTTAGCTGGGGAGGGAGGGTCAGACCAGTCCGCTGGTCATCTCACTGCTCTCCTCTATGTCCCCATTTACTGGTGGCTATCCACGACAGCTGCGGTAGGTGCTTGGCCAATGGTGTGTCCTCTGAAGACAGACTGTCACAGGTGGCCTGACATAGAGCTCCCAGAACAGGTTTCAGGTCCTCCTGCCTTTAAGGGACCCATTTAAATGGGTGCTGAAGGACCTGCAAGGCCAGCACTGATGTGATTATAAAGAAGGCCAGGGGTCTACAGCATGTCACGTACACACCTTTAGCACCACACTGTGCCCCTTCTGTCCCGTTCCTCCCACATAAGCTCCTGTGACTTCAGGAAGCATTTGGCAGGAGACTGAGGGCCAGCTTTTAAACATTTCTGGCAAGCCACATGTGAGCTCTCCCCACCACATGATACTAAGAGGGACGTTGCTTGAGCTCCTCTTTCCAACCTAGCATCATACCTTTCAAGGCTGAAGTATGAACTGAAACCGAGGGCACCCGCATGGTCAAAAGACTGTAATATACACAAGACTCACTAAGAATGAGGCCTCCTGGTAGAGGGATGTTGATCCACAGTTACCCACAGTCTTGCTAGTTGAATTCAGGATTCAAGGCGTTACACTCTCTGCTCATCAGTGGCCCATGTTACCCAAACTGGGGAGCAGAAACACTGGGTTTCTTCCTGCCTTCAAATACAGCGAGGAGCAATTTCGCTCCATTTTATGTTTGCAGCAGTTTTTCATTCCTTGCTCACGCCGCTTCCGTTTTTCCACAGCAATGAGTTTGATGTGAGCCCTGTGGGCCATGACGACATCAGCTTGGCTGATATGTATCGGTGGAAAGTCTCGGCTTACGCCCCCTGCAGCTCCACGTGCACTTCAGGTAGGTTTGACTTCCAGTGACTGATCACGCAAGGTCCTTTTTGCCTGTTGATGGAGAGAATACTGGTATTTTTTAAAATGGCAGGTAGAGTTTCAGATGTAGTGAGCACTCCGGTAATTTAATCATGGCGGGAGGAGGCTTTTGGATCTGATGGAGCCTGTCCAAGAGAGGATCTTGGTTGCCCAGCAGGTATCAGCACCTCATATGCGATGTGTGTCCGGTACGACGGAGTGGAAGTGGATGAAACGTACTGCGATGCCCTAACTCGACCAGAACCTACTCACGAATTTTGTACAGGGAGAGATTGCCAGCCTAGGTGGGTGGAAATGACATCAGCACTCCATGGGGACAACGTTATCTCTGTAAGGATCATTTTGTGCTCAAAGTACGCCGCTATTTCTGGGCTGGAAGTCACGCTTAAACAACTCTGCCCTTGTAAGCAAAAAGGCGGGGTGGAATTTGCCGTCTAAATTGCCTGCTGAGGGCAAAGTTGGCTTTCAAGACCAGGATCCCCTTAACACACACCATATAGATGGCGAGCAGGTTCCTAGCAGCAGTTCTGGGTGAGGGAGTCCCAGGCATGCAGGCACCCTCCAGCCATCCCGTGTCCCTTGTCCCTCTTACCTGGGTTTTCCTTTGTGCTTTCTCTCCCGGGGGGCTGCTCGTGGAGGTGGGAGACCAGCCGGTGGAGCGAATGCTCCAGGACCTGCGGGGAGGGCTATCAGTACCGCACCGTGCGCTGCTGGAAGATGCTGGCACCAGGCTTCGACAGCTCTGTTTATGACGACCTCTGTGAGTCAGCGGGGCTGGCCAGGCCCATGGAGAGGAAAGCCTGCAAGAACAAGGCCTGTGGACCCCAGTGGGAGCTCTCCGAGTGGTCCGAGGTAGGCAGTGTGGAAGCTTTGCTCCCAGAAGTAAACAGCCAGGGCTGGGCTGGGACCTGGAGGAAAATGGCTGGCAGATGTTGGGCGCTGAGGACGCCCTTGGCCAATAGTATCCTGGGGAGACTAGGACTGCCTTTACATCTCCCCTGTTCTGGCACCGCTCAGAGGACAAAGGCTGTTGCAAACTATTTTTTTCTAAGGTCGCTTCTCAAGCAGGGTATTGACCAAATGAAAGCCCTGCCCAGAAGAGGCTTTGCCTCCCTCTTCCAGAGGATCTAAATGATTCTGTGATACTATCTAAGGGTCAATGGGGATACAGTAGCATGGAAATGAGCAATGAGGATGATGAAGGGACTTGAACATCTCTCCAGTGAGGAAAGACTGAGAGATCAGGGGCTGTTTAGTCTGGAGAAGAGAAGGCTGAGAGGAGATCTTATTCATGTCTATAAACATCTGAGGGGTGGGGGTCAAGTGGAAGGGGCCAGTCTCTTTTCTGTGGTGCCCAGTAATAGGACAAGGAACAACAGGTATAAGCTAGAACATATGAGGTTTCACCTCAACATGAGGAGAAACTTCTTTGCTGTGATGGTGCCGGAGCCTGGAACAGGCTGCCTGGAGAGGTGGAGTCTCCTTCTCTGGAGACTTCCCAAACCCCCCTGGATGCGTTCCTGTGTGGCCTGCCCTGGGTGATCCTGCTCTGGCAGGGAGGTTGGACTAGATGATCTCTAAAGGACCCTTCCAACCCCTAACCTTCTATGTTTCTGTGAAATACAGAAGCTAAAACCCAACTGAAATCTCTTTGATTGATTTTCCATGGCCTACTTGGGACTGGGCCAGCGGCCCAGTGACTTTGAGCAGCAGTCCAGTGTCAGCAGCTTGGTGCGTTGGAGCTCTATGACCCAAAGCATATAAGCAGTAAAGATAGGAATGGACCCACCTTTTTCTGTCCCTGTTGAGGCCCTTCCCCTCTCCCCTGTGTGAACCAGAGGAGGCACTGCTGGCTCCCTCACCTCTGCTCATCCCTCTTGTCCTCTGCTTCTGAGCGCCGGGGCTGACTCTGTGTGGCCATTGCAGTGCTCGGCCCGATGCGGGACACAAGGGATGATGAAGCGGGAGGTGCGCTGCTCGGTGGAAGCACCTCTGTGCGACGAGTTGCAGAAGCCCAGCAGCGAGAAGGAGTGCACCGGTCCACCCTGCGACCGCCACTGGACCGCTTCTGACTGGGGCCCGGTGAGTCTGGAGGGTCTGCTACTCCTTGCACCCGATGCTGGGGTTGGCGGGAGGGAGCAGGTGGGCAGTTGCATTGCTGCTCTCTTTTGGAGTTCTTTTGGCAGAGACTGAGCTAAAGAAACTAGAACAATCTGTATTTTTGACTCTCCATGCTGTAAATTTTGGTTAGCTGTGAGGTGAGCTCCGTTCTCTAATCTGGAAAGCTCATGGTACCTGCAGAACAGAAGCCTCTGACTAGATGTATCTCAAGATGTACCTCTTGCATCCCTTGAGATCCAGTGCCACAGTCCAGTGGCAGGGCTCGGCTCTGGATTCAGGTCTTCTGGCAGCACTGACTCTGAGCCCTCCACCTTTCCGCTGTGTCTAAATGCCTTTTATTCCTCCAAGTGCTCAGGTTCGTGTGGGGAGGGACGCATGAGCCGCTTCATCGCGTGTCGTAACCTGGAGGGCAAGGTGATCTCCAACTCGCAGTGTGACCCAGCAACCAAGCCTCTGGCTGTCCATCCGTGTGGAGACAAGAACTGCCCTCCACACTGGGTGGAGCAGGAGTGGGACCAGGTAAAGCCAAGACCAACCCTGTGTCCTCAGCCCTCCTTCCCACCTCATATCCCACAGGAAAGGGCAGGAGCCTGGATCCCTTGGTGGAACAAGGTTGTATGGTGAAACCTCCAGCTATCGACCTGTACCCTTGTCCTAGCTCCTTTTGGAAAGAGAGAAGGAGTAATGAACACTCCAATTTGTTCCCCCCCATACCCTATATACCATCCCAAAATCTGTGGCATTTACTGCCTTCCCATAGACCTCCATTGGAGGGCAGCAATGTCCTGAGGAACCTGTCTTCTCCCACTCTGGCTCCTAGCTGGCAGTTGCAGACACCTCAAGCAGAGTTCTTTGCCCAGAACCTGCACTCGCCTCTTCCAAGATTTTGGTCCCACCACTAAAGGGAAAGCCTCCACAAAACCAGCATCATGTCTGATAAATAATAGCCAGAGATAAACCTGAACCACAGCCCAGATCGCTGCTCTCAAAGTCACACCCAGACCATGACTGCAGACTTGCCGCAGGAGTTGAGTCCAGTGAACACCATCCGAGTGCCCCATTCTACCAAACACTTGGTCTGTGCCCGTCTACTTAGCCCTCTTCTGTTGCTCAAGGCCTAGAGGCTTTACAATTCCTGATACAAGCTGATCCAAATTCCAGAGCACCCAGAAGAATACCTTGCATCAGTTGTGGGGTTTAGGCTTTGTCTTTGAAGTCTTAAGCAAAGTAACAGTTCACAAAGCACTAAGAAAGAAGGTTTTTTGGGAAGCAGAAAAGCAACCAAGCCCTCTCCCCTCCAACCAAACCTCTGCTCTCATTTTACTGCCCTTTGTAGCTGTTGACTCCATTCAGCTGAGTCTCCCTCCAGCACTGGTAATGAGCACAAACTGGTTCAACCTGGGGACCTGTGGCAGTCCCATTAGCCTTCTCCTGCTCTGGCCTGCGGCGTGGGTCACACATGAATACTGAAGTGCGGCAGTCCAGGCTATTCAACTCACCCAAACTCTGAACAACCAGTTGAGCTCCCTGCCTTTGCATGTGTCAGCCTCTTTGCCTGTGCTGGGTTCTCTCACCAATGAGATCAGCTCTGAGTTCATGGGATGACCAAGGGCAGGTGCAAGCCAGCTCTGCTGGCCCTGCCATGGTGAAGAAGGGCACAAAGCAGCAGAATCTCAAACTGGCAGCTGCCTCCCTGGGCATCAGGGGGTAAAGCTGAGCTAAAATCAGATCCTGGCTCCTGCTACTTCTCTTGGTGGTGTCCTGAGAGACCCAAGTCCTCCTAGCTAAGCCCACAGAGCTCTGGGCTCAGCAGTACTTGTCCGTGCAGATCACCTGCAGTGCACCAGTGTGGTGCCCTTGGGCCCACACAGAGCTTGTCAGTACTTCCTGATCTAGGTTGCTACACGAATATGCTACATGTTTTTTGAGAACGTAGATACACATAAAACAAGACAGAAACAGCCTCTTGTAGTCTTACCTTGGCTGCTCCAGGTCCCTTGTGATAGTTGCTCTCAAGGCCAGAGCAGGTGAATTCAGCATCCTCAGTGCTGGATAGATGCAAATTACCGGCTCCTGTCCTTACTCCCCAAGAAATTCGGCTCCTCTGAAGACACCCTTTACGCGCATGACCTGAGCAGCACTATCTCCATTAGACTGGTGTTAGCAGAGGCATTAAGCACCTTGCTTCTCATCAGGATGCCATCTTAGGTGAAGCTCTACAGCTAATGAGCATCATTTCTTACCTAGCCATTACATTCTCTTTCCCAGTGCGATGCCAGCTGCGGGCGAGGGCTGAAGACCCGAGTTGTCCTGTGTGCAGGCCTGGAGAATGGTGTGTACAGAGAGTACCCTGAGAAGCGCTGTGAAACCTCTCAGAAACCTGAGGAACAAGCTGCCTGTTTCAGGAGGCCATGTTCAACGTGGTTCACTACCTCCTGGTCTCAGGTAGGGTTTGAGGTGGTGGGGAAAGGGGAGAGGAGGCCTTATAATCCTGGTTAGTTGAGCACAACCTGCACCGAGGCTTCCCAGCAGCCTGTTCTGCCAAGGGTTCTGGATGGGACCGTAAACTCTGCTCTTCTGCAGACCAGGCAGTGGGTGGAGGGACTGGCACCCACAAGCTGGAGAAAACCTTAGAGCATGTGGGGTGTTGCCTCAAGCAGGAGCATGCACTGCACTGCAGGCAGACAGGCTACAGCCATGTCTCCTCCTCCTCTGCCAGGAGTCAACGTTATGTCCTTCCCCGTTTTCCTTTGATTTTAACTGATGAGCGTTTAGGGAATGGGAGGGCAGGGGAAGCTGGGCCTAACTCACAACAACCAGTTTCTCCGTCTTCTGTCACAGCAAAAACACTCAAAGCAAAAACAATTCCAAGTTGCATTTAAGAGAGGAAAGCAAACTCCTCCCTTGGTCTGCCCCGACGCTGGCTCAGAGAGGCTCTCCTCCAGCACCAAAAAGGGAGCATAAGTTTGAGATCAGGGTGGGATTGACCTACACCTCCTCAAGAACAGTGTCCAAAGCAGGGACCATGAGGCCTAGCTGGAAGAACAAACTTGGGAATTATAAAAAAAGAATAATGCCTCTCACGATCCTTTTCCCTTCTCTCGATCCCGACAGTGCAGCAAGACGTGCGGTGCTGGTGTGCGACTGCGCGAGGTGAAGTGTTACCAGGGGGAAGCGCTGGCCCAGGGCTGTGACCCTGCTTCCAAACCAGAAGCCAGGCAGACGTGCCAGCTCCAGCCGTGCCCCACAGAGGCACCAGGTAAGACTGGGAGGCAGAGGTGCCTTTGGGAGTCCCTTTGCTCTGTCTAGCTCTCTGCTGGGCAAGGACATCTCTTTTTTAACTCCTTCTGTGGATGCTTCTGCTCCCCAGAAGAAGACTGTGAAGACAAAGCAACGGCCAACTGTGTGCTGGTGCTGAAGGTGAAGCTGTGCTCTCATTGGTACTACAGGAAGGCTTGCTGCCGGTCGTGTCGGCTCAAGTCACCCTGAGTTCTGCCAGGCCCTGCTTCCCTTCCCAGTTCAGGGCCAGGAGCCCCTTCGAGTCAGACTTTACCACTTGAAGTCACCTGATTGGGCTTGGCAGTGGAGCCTGTCCCTATAGACCAGCCTGCTCAGCGAGGAAGGATTCCTAGGACTTAGTCATCACTGTTCCCTCTCCACCGAGAGGATTTTACACAAGACAAACAACTATCAGTTCCTAGAAAGCTACTGAGAAGTGGGTTGAGAAAGCCTGTCCCTGCTGTCATCATCTCTGGAGGACTTGTAGCCGGCGGCGGTGGGACGCAGAGGCCGGCCCGCAGCAGGGCGCAGGCGACAGCCGCCGTTTCTCTGCACTGCCCTGCAGATTTTTCTATTACAAGGGCAATTTCCAAAACATGCTGAAAACTTCTGTGTCACAATAAAGAGCTAAACTGTACAAATCTGTTTTTTGGGATTCATGTACCTAGGCCAGGGGCAAGGGAGAAGGAGGGATCCAAGAGGAACAAAAGAAGGAGGAGGAAGGATGGGGAGGAAAAAAAATAAAAAATCCTTGCACCAGTACAGCTTCCAGGCAGCACCGGGTAAGCCCCATTTTGTGGTGTCATCTGCCAAAGAACAGAAACCACTCCTGGTTTGTATTTCAAAGTCCTCGTTTATTTCCGACATTGAATTGGGACCCATAGCTGAGCATCAAAGACAGAGAATAGTAACAGGAGGAATCAAGTGGAAAAAATCTGGGATCCCTGTCCCTACCCCGTCCTGTTCCTCCACCATCCCCAAAACCTTCTAAACCCACAGTTGCACCTCCTGTGTTTCCAGCCTTTTCAGACTCACCCATTTCTCTGTAGCCGTGCGAGACCCAGGGCGTTGCGTTGCCTGTGATGATAACCCTCATCTTGGCCACTCAGCCTCTCTGAAATGTCCTGGCCAGCTTTGGCACCTGTTAGCAGGTGACAGGTCACAATTTGCACGTGGTGAAGATGATGGTGCCATTGCCTTCCTTTCACCAGGAGGGTGACCACAGAAGCAAAACCCACCTGTGTTATTTACCCCCTCCAGGGCCGACGGCCTGGCCTGTGCTGCCGTGGCAATGGGAGGCCTATTTGCATGCCAAGAGGTAGAGTTGGATGCTGGGAGCCACCATGCCAACAAGCTAGCTCCACGTCCTTCAAGGGGACGGCGTCACAGGGCCGTCTGGCAGTTCACAACAGAACACATTAACTTGTGGCTCCCGGCAGGATGAGACCTAGCTGAGCAGATGCCTTGGTGGGAAATGATGGGATTTACTGAGTTAGCCAAGATTATTTCCAGTTGCAGACCATATTTCCAGGGTTGGGAAGCAGTAGGAGCTACGGACTATCAGCTGGTGGGATCCAGAGAGCTTTGCTGCTGCAGACTTTCATCGTCCCTCCTGCCTGCCCTTAATGTGAGAGGACACTTAAAACCCGCTAGCGCTATTTGGAGAATGGAAGGAGACTCTTTGAAAGAGGTGCAGCTAGACCGAGCCTCAGGATAATGGGAATACAACGTCTTTCTGGGCCAGAGGTGGGGGAGATGGTGCGTAACGTTTGCTCTAAAGGCCGTGTGAAACGCAGGCGGGGGTAAGGTGTTCCCTTACAAGGACCATCACATTTGGCATTGGTCTGGCTCCTTTTCTTTGGGTAGTTTTCAGCAGAGATGCCAAGGCAAGAGCAGGCCCAAAATGTAACTTAGCCTGATTACGTATACGTTTGAGGCTCACGTAGCACACGCCTCTACGCCGAGACCTACTTTTTCTATGCATGAACGGGAAGGTTAAGTCCAAATCCTTCTGTGAACAGCAGGACGATTTCTAAATGGTGATGGTGAAAAAAACAACGAACAACAAACCAACCCCACCACTCACATTTCTGAGCAGTCCTACCCTATATTGCAACGGCACGGCAAGTGTTTCCCGCCACGGCCTCCAACAGTGTCTGCATGGCTGCAGGGATTGTTGCTGCCTGGATCCCTCTTCCCTGCCATGAATGGGGAGTGCTCAGCCAAGCGGTCCTTCACCAGTTGCTATGGAAGTGCCCATAAATGATGGAGACATCCTTTTAGTAATTTTTCACTTAATTTGATTCGTGGAGGAAGAAGGAACTTTCCCACATCCATTTTTGCAGAAAGGCAGAGTCACTGGCTGTCGCTACCAGCCACAGAGCCCAGGTGCAGGTCTTGCACCCTCTTCTTCCAAAAGCAAAAGAGGGGGGTCCCCGACCATCTGAGCATCACTCTCTCATGGGAGGTCACAGGCCCCACAAAGGAGGAGAAGTGACTGGATGGTCTCTGCTGTTGGAAGCAAAAGACATTCTAAAGCCAACCTGCCTCTGGCTGTCCAGAGCTGTTGGTGTGGGCTGGGTAGGGCTTTGAATGCCGAAGGTGACCAAAACTGCAGGTATTTAGTAGTGCAACTCTTCCCGTAAGTAAAATCTTGTCATTTTTATGGGTCCAAGCTAAAAACGCTCCTAAGAATGCTTGTGAAGAGTAGAAGAGGTGGAGGCTTCAGCTGCGGAAGGATCAGCGTGTGCCCGTTCGCGTAGGTGAGCCATTTTGCGAGCAACTTTGCCTCTCCCAGTGATCAAAATTCATGTCTTGAACTTCTTCAGCACGTGCAAAGACCGAAGCGGGTGGGAGATGGTGTCCTATCTTACACTCGAAGGTAAAAGCTAACTGTTAACAGCAATGGACGCAGTACGAGGGGAGCAGGACGATCCGGATCTTCCCTCCTTTGCATTCCCATCGCCCAGGAGCGCTGCCATTCCCAGTTCAGCGGTGGGACTGGCCTCGGGGGCGGGGCGGGCTACCTGTGGACACCGAAGGCCTCGCTCTGGGCTCAGGGAGTCAGGGGAGCCTGGGATAATTAAATTCAGTTGTACTGTACATAGCCCTCGTTAGACAAGTCCCTTCAGGAGATAGAGTAGAATAATAATGACACTTACGATGGGTTCAGAGGTGGCCGGTTTAACGTCGCCCTTTGAGGTCTCTCTCGTCTTCTCGCCCGCAGAGCTCAGCCTTGCCGGGCGGTTCAGCAGGAGGACCGTGCTGGTCTCGGGCTGGGCTTAGGGGGTCCTCTCTGCGGGGAACCCCCCTCCAAAGACAAGTGAAAAGCCCCTTCCCTCGAGCAGGCGCTGGCTGGGGGGCACCCTGTGCTAGTGGCAATGGTGACTACACCTCTGTGCTGATAGCCCGCGGGTTCAGGAAGCTCTCTCGGAGGAGGCCATGGCGGCTCACCGTGTAGCTTTGCAGGGTGGCCATGTTGACGGGCGGCCCCATCTCCTTGCAGCACACGGGGGTGTAGGTGACCCTCTCGCCCCCATTGCGCACCATGTCGGCAGTCCGGATGTAAAAAGGGGAGCCGTAGGGTGAGCAGGTCGGGCAGTAGTTGTGAGGCCCGTGCTGGTTGAGCTCGCTGGCGGGGGGCGCGGGGCTGCCCTGCCCGTCCACCAGGCGGGAATTGCAGGCGTTGCACACGCCGAGGTGCGAGTGCATGGGAAGGTCGGGTTCTTCCTCTTCCTCCTCCTCCTCCTCTTCCTCATCGGAGTCATCTTTCTTGCAGCAATAGTACTGTGCAAAAGGGTTGTATTAATAGACTGGCCATATTGGGCTTCACAGCTGGCCCCACATCCCCCACAGGGCCAGAGAAACCCTCTCTCTGCTCTGCTTCCAGAATCTTAGAATGGCTTAGGTTGAGAGGGACCTCAGAGATCATCTAATCCAACCTCCCTGCCATGGGCAGTGATGCCTCTCAACTAGACCAGGTTGCTCAAGGCCTCATCCAACCTGGCCTTAAACACCTTCAGGGAGGGGGCATCCACAACTTCTCTGGGCAATCTATTCCAGAGTATCACCACCCTCATATTGAAGAACTTCTTCCTAAGATCCAGTCTAAAGATCCCAGGTCCCTGGGTCCTGCAAAGCAGCAGAAGTCGGACAAAACCTGGACCTGAGCGTGCTGCAGGAGGCAGCTGCTGGGGAACTCGGCCTCCCCATTCTCAGCGAGGTTTGCAAGTAGAAGGTGCTTTACTGTGCCAGTTGGAAACTCCTCCAAATAACCGCTGTGCTTTTCATCACACGGGCACTGCTGCATGGCACAGACTGCACATTAACTTTTAAAGAGCAGGAGGTTGTAGCGAGCTGTTGTTGAAAGCCTTCTCATTTAATTTACAGGGTAAAAAAAAAAAAAAGGAACACCTAAAAATCTCTACCTGGTATTGCAAAGCCAGCCAAGCCTACATCTAAATTAGTGCTGCAGAGCCTCAAAAGCCTCTCCCCTACGCTGGGAGAAGAAAAGGATGTAATTCTGCAGTATTTGAGGGAAAAGGTGGGGGATTTCAATTCCCTGCCCATCACGGGCAGGAAAACCCCCTCGGAGACCCTTCTGCAGCAGCAGTTCAACACAAGGAGCAGCAACGCTGCCGAGGTTTGTGCCAGGATAGGGGCCGGCCATGGTGCTCACCTGTAGCCTACAGTAGCAGAGCACAGCAATGATGCACAGTAGGATCACTGTCGCTAGGATTCCCCCGGTGATAACAACAGTTCCCGCTGTCATCCGACCGATTCTCCATCAAACTCTGAAAGGCAGGGCCACAGGGACAAGTGTCACCCCGGGACATGAACCTCAGCTTACTACGGCTTTCACATCACACCACAGATGTGACACACATGAGGCATCTCAAAATAACACATGCCTATTCCTCCTACCCCAACCGGAAAATTATCACTGAGTATCATTCTCCTCCTCTTGGTGAGAGGACACCAAGGATGCAGCAATGTGTGCCCTTGCGGCCATTGCTGCCTCTGGCTTGGGGTCTTTGGGAAACACCCTGTGGCCCACCCACAGAGCCTTCCCTCTTGTTGAGTCAAAAGGGGCTGATTTCCACCCTCCCAGCAGAAAATGCAGCTTCTGCCTCCAACCACAGAAGAAAACCTGGGTTTCCACCAGGAAAACCCAAAGAGGAGCCTTTGAACTCGGCAACTCTGGCAGTTGGAGCCCAAAAATGTGCACCCTGTCCGTCTGCTGGGCACCAACAGTTCTAACATGGGCTTGGCATGAGCCAAGTAGCCCCCCGCAACCATCCCCATGCCACGGGACCTGGGGATACTTACGTTCAGTGACGGAGACGTTGGACCTGGCAGGAGCAGAAGGAGAGGTCAGTCATGGCCAACCAGCACCCCTCCCGTGCATTTACTCACTTTCCAAGAATTCGCCTCGATTTGGGACCTGTGGGAGACCCGCTTCACATCCTGCACCCCACAGGGACGAGTCTCAGACTGCACCCCTGGGAAGCTCCACAGTGGAAAAAGCATTTTGGGTCCCGCATATGATGATGATAATGATGATGGCAACTTTTTATTATTCTTATTGTTATTATCATCATCTTTACTTTGGAGCAGGGAAAGAAGGCATTTCCCAAGCTCAGAGAAATACTCCGCAGGACAAGGTTGTGCTATCAGCAGCTTATGAATCAAGCTGCTTCGCAGGGCGAAGGCCTGGCTTAGTCAGCACTTGGCCTTTTCCTCTTTAAAATTAATTATGGAGGAGGCGGATGCATCA
This sequence comes from Baryphthengus martii, assembly GCA_013396935.1. NCBI lineage: Eukaryota > Metazoa > Chordata > Aves > Coraciiformes > Momotidae > Baryphthengus > Baryphthengus martii. The sequence goes on along the minus strand of VWZK01013527.1, from coordinate 48,754 downwards.
TCTAGCAAGTGGGCAATGTTTTACGTGCTTCTGCAAAAGAGGCTTTGCTCCCCATCCCCTCCACTGCAGATGCACCCCGGCATTCCCCCCCCACCTCCTGGGCACCTACCTGGAAAAGGACAGGCAGGGGGTTGTGGTCACACCGGCCCCAGGGCGGCCGGCCAGGACAAGCAGCACTGCATGGCCACGGAGAGATGCCGGTGGCCCTGGGAGGAAAGACAAGGAGAAAAACCCACCACCATCAGCTCATCCTGCCTGGGCTACCCAGTGTCCCCATCCCTGCTGATGCCACTCCTGATCCCACAGCAGGGCTGAATAAACGGCTTTTAGGGAGATCAGCAAGAAAGGTGGGTAAACCCAAACTGCCAGGAAAGGATAATCCTGCACCCAAAACCTGCTATTTCAGCAAAAACAAGAGACTTGCACCCAAGAAGTGGGTTCACTCGCCACCCCCACCCTCCACTGATGCCTGGCACAACCTCTTTTCATTACCTGCCCCCACATCCCTCTGTGCCTCACCCAGAGCAAGGCTAATTGATAGGGCCCAAGTGCCAGCCAGTTGCAGCTGAGGAGATCTAATTACCTGCTCGCCACGGGGCCCTAATTGATGCAGGGAGGTGGCAGCTTCCAGACGAGACCTGCCCAACTCTGCCCCGACCCCTTGCTGCCGCATTTGCCAGCAGGCACCTCAGGGAACCCCCCTCCCCAAAAATCACCCACCCTCCTTCACTCTGCTGTGGTGATTTGCAGGATCCATCCTGCCACAAATTCATTTTCAGCTCTTGGAAAGTTCCCATACGGAGCCAAGGGGCGGGCATTGGATTTCCTCCTCGAGCCGCTCTCGCACACGAAACAGAGGAAAAAAAAAAAAGCTGAGAAATCAATAGGCCCATAACCCAGCTAATATCTCCATCCATCAGGGGACCCGACACAGAGCTAATAATAGACCCCGACACGCTCAACTCCTTCATCCTGTTACCAAACTGTACCCTGAAACACAACCAAGAATCCAGGAATGGCAGGGAGAGACACGGGGGAGCCTTCAATGGAGTTATCTCCTCCCCAGATGCCACTCTTAACAGCAAAAAGCTGATGGTGGGTGGCTGGAAAAGGCAAAGGTTGACCTTTGATGACCCCTCCGAGAGGGCGGGCTGGTGACGGATGCTGCAGGCAGCCGTCCGTATCCAGAAAACTTCATTTCATGGGAGCCGTGATTTGATTTAGAGCTCAGAGAGCAGCGTCCAATTAGCCCAAGGTTTGGAGCGAGCAGGCGGCCTTGGAGAACAATTCTGGATGGGAAAGGACCTACTCTTTGGTCACCTGCAAGTCCAACGGGCACTGCCTCGAGGGTGGCTGCAATTCCCATTTCTGAGGCTGCCGGGATCAGCGTTTCACTGGACCCACTCAGGAGCCAGGCTCTTCCTTATTAAAATAGAGAACGTTAAAAAGAGAAAAAAAGCCAAAATTTAAAACAAACCAGAAGAGAAGCACTGCCTTTCCTCATCTCTTCAGAGGTAATGCTTTCACAGAGAAGGAAGTTTCCGCCCCTCCTTCTCCCTAAATCCTGCTCACTGGTAACCTCACAGTTCATTTTCTTCCCAGTCTGTGCCTATAAAAGAATTTGTGCTTATAAAACAGCCTTCTCTAACCCACAGCTCTCTCCTGCAGGGACTGTAACACCTCCCAGGGAAGAAGCAAGAGCCTCAATCTCAGGAGTAATTGGGGTCTTGGGAATTAGAAAGTAAATATACCCAGGAAGGGGCAGGACAACCACAACAGCCTTTCCCAGCGCTTGCAGAGGCCACACACCAGTCCCAGCAGCCGCATCCCTGCCGCCGTGGATCAGCCCATCTCCATTTTCCATCCACTTCCCTCCAGCACGTCCGAACCTGCTGGAAAAGGGACGTTTTGGGCTCAGCTACTGTACAGCCCCACCATCCCATCTCAACAAAAAGATGTACATTATTAGGGATCCCTTAAACATCTTGAGCTGCACTACGAGCTGAGCCAAGCCCCGGGATGAGACGCAGGGGCATTGCAGGGGGATGCACATCTTCCGAAGCCAAGACTCCCCGGGGCATAGTCCCATTTCTACTTCTGGGTTAAAACGGGAGTCAAGAGTTGTTTAAATATTTCAGTATCCCACACTGAGCAGATGTCTTGGTGCTCGTGCCGCTCACCAGCTCCTGGGCAGCTCAGGGCAAGGGGCTACAACCCAAGGGTACGTGCGGGAACGCTCTGGTGCACAAATCATTGCTGAATAAAATCAAGATTTACACTACCAGGGTGGCGTTACCCTCCCTGTCCCTCTGGAAGTGATTTGAGCCACCAGGCAGTGATGTCATGCTGTCCCCAACAGGAACGGGAGCGGGTGGAGCGAGGGTCCCCGGCCGCATTGAACTCCTCCGGGCAGGCGCGCAAAGCTGCTTGCTGCAGAGATACATTTTCTTTAATTGATGTCGCTTCGCAGCGCAAAGTTACTGCCTGAAAAGTGACTCTGGGAACGAGCAGCATCGCAGGCTTCTATATTTATTCTCCTCCAATGACGTCCATCGCAGATTTGCACGGTTTGCAAGTCGATGGGAGGGTTTTTTGCCAGCTGCCAGCAGCCTCAGCCCAGCTGAGAAACTCCCGTCCTGCCTCTCCTGGCACATCCCACCAGCCCCGAGTTCACCCCCTCATCCAACAAGAGCCAAACGCCAACATGGCTCACAGAAGCAGGTTTTAGGCTTGGGCAGAGCACGGCTACTTGCCGAATGCTGCCGGCGGTCCTGCCCCAGCCCAGGCTCTGCTCTCCCGGTTTCGCTCTGCAGCTCACGGGCTAATTCAATGAAATGTCTGCCTGGTAAATTAGCCCGGCCGCTGTCTTACCAGAATCATCTCCCATGGCCTAATTGGAAAAAAACAGCATCAGGGGCTGCCTTTGCAAAACAGATTACGGCAGCAAACAACGAGGCAGCTCCCGGGTGGCTGTGGCCTGCCCCACATTGGCTCAGCTCAGTGGGATTCAGGTGGGTTGACCCACGGTTGCAAACCTTGGCAAGGCAGGGAGGACATGAGCAGTGGAGACTCTCCAGCCATGGGGCTGGATGAACGCACAGGGAGGGCTGAGACCCTGCAAACTCATTGCATATTGGATGCTCTGTGCCGCAAGGCATAAGGGGATGAGCTGAGAGCAGAAACGAGGACACCCTCAGGAAAAAATGAAATTTCATGCAAAAAGTAATGGCAACACAGGATGCAAGAGGATGCAGGGGGCTGTACCCAGCCAACAGCCCCCTAGCAGAGCCTCTCTGGCCCCAGCACTCACCCCCAGGCTTCTTGTCCAAGTTCCAAACCCCTGAGTCACATTGAAGCCTTTAAACTTTTGATTAACGAATCCATGGGAGTCAACAGGGAGCTGAACCTGCTGCCCACCCTGATTTTTGGAGGAGTCACGAACTACTGCCTTCGCTGACTTACCTTTGCACTTAAACTTCCTTAAGCTGCCTAATTTGAGGCGGGGGTGGGGTGGGGTGGGGAAGAAGGCAGGATGAAGCCGGCCCCTTCTGACTTTTGATATGCTGTTAATAAATATACCAAGGAAAAAGCATCTTTGAGGCATAAAAGTTGCCTCTGGCACTGAGTGACCGAAGCAACCTCGCTCCCTCCTGCAGCAATAACAGTCCTGGGAGCGGCACTGGCCTATTTGAATTTGGACCAGCCTGTGGACAGAAATCACAGCAGTGGCCAGGAAAACTTTTATTTCAGCCTGCTGCAGAGAACACCAAAAAAAAACGTTTTTCCCAGCACAAAGGGTGTTTTGTGCCACCCGTTTCCTACCCACGATTTCTTCATGCTGTAATGCTTTCGGTGCCTCGAGCCACGCAGGGTTTGGCCTGGCAGTTTTGCAAGGGAAAAATGCAGCCAACACCCTGCTCCTTGCTCCCAGCCACCACAAGGACAGCCAGGTCACAGAGGTGACACCATTCCCCAGCTGAGGCTCAGGAGATTTGCAGCCAAGTCATCAAAAACGAAAATCCCGTGGCCCTGCCACAAGCCTGCCCTTGGGTTTTCTCCACCACCAGCTCCTCGGAGCTCCCCTCCGCCTCCTCCCGGCATCACTCCACCCCAGCTGAGGGATGGGAAAGGAGAGATAGCAACCAGCTCTTTTCTTGCAAAAGCTTTGCAGAAAAGGCAAGACGTTAATTGTAATTAACAAAAATCAAACCACTTCAAAGGTGGGAGCTGCCAGCTCGAGCCCAGCTCAAATGACTGCGCTGCTGCTGCTCACACCATGCTCCAAACACACCAAGCCCAAGAGATCCCCTCTCCTGGCTATCAAACTCTGACAAAAAACACCTCCTTGCCAACCCAGGTTCACTCCTTCCTATGCTGGGCCCCATCCTGCCCTGTGGGAGATCATGAAATCTTCTCCACCGGTGGCAATCACCTTTCTAGACGTGTAGCGCTGAGCACCACCCTCCAATCTCCAGCCATGGCAGCATCGAGTGTGCAAAGCCCCGTGTCCTGGCACCAGCCTGAGCATCCACATCCCTGTTCCGCCTCCCAGCACTTTACAGACTTTTTGGAGGAAGGGCGGCTGTGCAGCCTGGGATGTCTCAGGCACGGATTACACCAATATCTCATTATTTGGGCATCTCATCTGCCCTTTATCTCCTTAAGCGACTATTCAGATCCTGCCTCGCCCGCCTGCGTGGATTAACCGGAGTCATGCGTAGGGACAGAGGGATAAGAAAGGGGCCATCACCCCATCCTGTCCCCGCCAAGCACACACATCGATGTTATACTGCAAACCCCACAGTGTGGTCAGGGCTATACCTGGATCTAGGCAAGTCCCTATTTAATTACATGCCCTTTGCAGCCTCTCCTCATCGCAGGATGGTTTAAACTCAAGGCAGGAAAATGACATTTCCCTCCGCATCCCCCCCAACATCTCCTACCTGCTGCATTTGCTTGGCTGGCTCCTGATCAGCCCAGCCCGGCAGCCACGGCGGGTGGGTGAAGCCCCAGGAAGGAGCGATGCGCGGCCCCAGTCACGGCGATGATGTCAGACGTGGGCAACTCACAGTGGGATGCAGGATGGAAATGTCCCTGGCCTGACCCACATGGCTCATCTCCTGCCGCTCTGCCTGAGTTCCCTCACTGGGCTGCTCCTGGCAAAAGCTGTGGCCGAGCCCAGGCACACGTGGTCCCAAAATAACCAGGGACAAAACTAGCGGCATTGAGCCAAGTCGCACAGAGAAGAGCTTTTGAGATTATCCCGCACGTCAGATCCCCGCAGGCTCTCCTGAGCCAAACAGAACCTGGCCAACGTCCCTGCCTTGGGCACCATCCCTCCCAGCACCCAAATATCCCCTGCATTGGGCAGCTGCAGCAGCAGCATCCACACTGGGAGCGAAGTGAGGCCGCGGAGAGCTGGGGTGCTGAGCATGCTGCAGGTGAGATCGACCTTTGCTGAAAAGCTGAAGCATTTCTCTGCACCATAGCGCTAAAGACTCAGGACCGTGTGCCCATGGCCACAGCCAGCAGAGAGCTGGAGCCCACGCTGGATCTTGCTGTACCGTGGATCCCCGAAGGACAGGGCCCTGGAGAGCAAAGACTTGAGTCTGATTTGCACCCCACGGTGCCCCTAAATCCCCTGCCACAGCAGCACCTACACAGAGCACAAGAGATGGACCCGCATGAGCACAGAAAGGAGCAGGAAAGGTTATGTGCTTCCACCCCAGCGTCACCCTTTGGTGTTCGCACAAGCTCGTAGCACCAGTGCAGGCATCCCACGACTGATTTAACCCGCTGGTAAAACACTAGCACAGCACAGGTGCTTGCCCTGCATGGGCCAGCATTTCCAGCACGTGCCCAGGAAAAGGCGAGAAGGCACCAGCAAAGCAAAATGGGGCAGCAGGGACCTCCTTGAAAGCTCTCAGCCTCCAGCCATCCCACAATGAGGCCTCAGGGCAGAGGAAGGTCCAGATGATGGACCAGGGTCCTGCTGATTCGGCAGCCTGGAGATGGAGGCAGCGTGACGGAGCCAGACTCCCTTTGAGGACACTCTGCTGTTCATTCACAGCCCCAGGAGTGCATTTCTCCAGCACCCTCATTGCTCCAAGAGGGAACCTTTACCTTCTCAGCACCCATTTTTTTTAAGACCAGTGGACTTTTTCCATCAGGGCAAGAAGATGAAGACCTCAGCCAGACCCCTTGAGTGCTCAGAGACTGCAAACACATCCTGTAGGATGTAATTTCCCCAGGCTGATTTTCTCTCTGCGCCACTACATGAAGCTCCACTACATGTGCTCTGCTCTCCAGCGGAGCTAATCCTACTGGGGAAAGTAGGGACACCAAATGCATCTTCACTCCAGGCACAAACTTCAACAGATCAATCCCAGCAGAGACATCTCATGACACAGTCCAGAGCATCCCCATAGAGCATCTCCATCAAGACCTGAACACAACAATGAGTTTTCCACTAAAGGTTTTTTTTTCATTAAGCCAGTTTCTCACTGGCTTCTTTTGAAACAAGCCCCAGGACAGATTCTCCTTCAAGGCACCACTTTGTTATCTCTCTCCTTGCCCCTGACATCAGTGCTATCCAGCCCTTTCCACCTCATTTCCACCATTCCCATGAAAATCCTCTGCCCAGTTTCCCAGTTCCCACCCAGCTCTGCCTTGCCCTCGTTCTTGCCAGCCTGATGTACAAAACACGACTTGTGCAAAACCTTCCCGTGTAGCAGCAAGCTCTGCTCCTGACGCAAAGCCCAGGAGAAAAGCTCTGGCTGAAGCTGGAGCCTTTGTAATCCTGTCGGCTTCAGCCCCCGCCCTCCCCAGGCACGGCAACGTTGTCCGAGTCCCATCAGGGTGGATCTGTCATGCTTCGACGCGACTCAATTTATTTGTTTTCCTAAAAGAAAATTTAAAAAAATCAATTCTCCTGCTCATGCCCTGGTTCTAACTTGTGCCCTCCCACAGCCTGGATAACACTACGAGGCCGGTGGCTGCAACAGCAATTGTCTGTTTGAGGGATGCTGCTCCGAGGGGACATGCAGGGGACGTCCCCCTGTGTCCTGCCAGCACCTGCCCTCCCGCCTGCCTTCGAGCATGCCAGCAAGACAGCCACCCTGGAGGGACTGAATTAGCAAAGGCATCAGTAGTGGTAACTGGACCATTCACCGGTTGGGTGACGTGAAGGAAGATGAGCCTTGTGCCTGCCCAGGAGGAGAGAGGTCACCAACATTCCTCTTGGCTCACAAGCTCTCTTTAGATCCCATTTGCAGCCAGGAAAAGCAGATGGGTATCTGTCAGTGATGTACTACACTTTCCATTTTGCATTTTGGTGTTCACCTGATCTTCATCACCCTCCAGCCACTGGGCCGGTTCAGATCTCCCCCAGCTGCCCATTGCATCCAGATATGGGTTAAAAAGGCCACAGCCACCAGCATCTTGAACAAATCAGGAGCTGAAAACTGGGGCTGGTTACATCTCTGCCCACTCCTAGCCAGGCGGGTGCCTTTCAGCATCAGGGAGCAGATAAACCTCAGACCACTGCTCCTCCAAAAAAAATCAAACCCCAGGACAGGTTATGATATAACCTCACTCTGCAGCACCTTCAAGACTGAACAGATCTTGGGAAAAGTCCTTTTTCTATGGAAAAGGGAGATGGAGAGTGCCACGGTCCAGCCCTGGGGAGGAGAGCGCAGGGAAGCATAGCCTCTTCCTCTGCATGATGCAAGACCTTCTGCTCCGACTGTCAGCATCCCCCCGGCATGTTCGCTTGGAGTAGAAACAGAGATTTATTTTAATGACTCATTAAAGCCTAATTGCATTCAGGCAGCAATACAGAAAGAGAAGCCTCCCACGTGCGGCAGTACTACAGTCAGGAGGGCTCTCAGAGCCTCCCCGAAAGCACAAGGCAGACAGACTGTCTCTTTTCGGTGGGGCCAGACAACAGGGCCAGGTGCCGGCTCTGGAGCAGCATGGCTTCATGGTTAGGATCCAAAAAACAACCCAGAAAAGTCTCTATTCTTCTCTTCATTTCCCTCTGTCTGCCTGATGCAATGGCTATCACTGGCTGCTCATCCCTCAGCTCCAGGAAGGAGATGTGTCTTGTTCAGGAGCTTGGATGCTCACCTCCTGAGCCCCGGGTCGGCAGCCGTTTCAGAGGGTGGCCACCTCCTAGCCTTAAGGACTCATAGGGTTTTAACTTCCCTGTGTTTTTTAGGGCCTCATAGCAGGAGTAGGGAGCTCAGCCGGGTGGGATTTGTGTCACCACAGGTCGCCCTGGCAGAGAGCCAGACATGGCACAAGGAAGGGACGAGCTGCTCCTCCCATCTCAGGGGCACCCTGGGTGGGGGGGGAACAAAGTGGTCATGCTAAAAACCAGCCAGCTTGGAGGGGAACCAGCCAAAACCCCACCACCTGCAGTCTGGGTACCCCCTTGCCACTGACACCACTCACGAGGAGCTCTGAGGTCTGCCTCCTCTACTTTTTTGGGTGCCCAAGCTGGCTCTGCCCACATATCTCACCCTTCCCAGTGGGATGCAGACGCAGTGACAGCCACATCACCCATGCAAATGGGAGCTGACAGCCACCCTGATTGCCAGGGATCCCCATCCCCAGGACACACACTGAGAAGCCCATCCTGCCCTTTTCACCCACACAGCCAGAGTAGATCCATTGCTATCAACTTGCAGCTTTCTCCCCCCTGGAATCTGCCCCAAGCAGGCATGGGAAAGCCATTGGCCCTCTTTCCCACTCTGCAGTTCGGATGCCCACGGTACCCGCAACAATCCTGACCCCGTGCTATGGGAGGACAGCCCACTTGGGGACAGGTACCCCACGGGATAGGCTCGGATCCTCAGTCATAGCTCTGCTTTCCATGCCAACAGCAATTCCTCCCTCCGCGGCACCCGGCAGGATAGCGCACCACAGCCCTGGGGCTGTGCAGACTCAGGAAAAGCTGGAGCCACACATTGCTATGGGCCGACGCAGGGGCACAGCACCCAACCTCAGCCCTGCTGTCTGGGGTAAAGCCAAGTGGAGTCACCCCAGGATCAGGTCCAGGAATGACTTTTCCTTAAAGCAATGGGACAACCTCACCCACGGTTGCTTTGCAGGACCACTCACACTCCTGTTCCCCGCTGCATCCCATCTGAGGTACAACGCAGCCAGGCAGAGAGGGGTTCGGCTCTGCAGAGCTAAACTCTTTGCTGGATTTCAGACCAGCTATTTTTTTCTAGTTGATTTATCACGCGGCGGGGATACAGACTCATCCATCGCTTGAGAGGTTCCACCTCGCCCAGCCCACACTGCCCAGTCAGGCAGGAGCAGGGCCGGCCGGGATGGTCACGCACACACCATCACACGCGCCCAGCAGAAGGAAAACCTGCGGCGAAGTCTCTTAATGTCTCCTGCAAATGAAGTGTGAAACGTGCTTTCAAGAAAACAAGGGTAACGGAGCCTCTATAAATATTTCATCCTGGTGGGAAAGCAGCAACGGGGAAGGTCGGGCAGGCAGAGATGCTGGAAGGAATCAGGGGCGGTGCGGATGGAGGCTGGAGGGAGAGAAGTGGGAGAGAGCTGGGGCAGAGAACAACGGGAACACCACGGCCTGACCTTATTTCTGTTTGCCACTCGCCCTGGGGGCTACCGGGTTTGAGGCCTGACCACAAAGCAAATCCCAGATAGGGGAGCAGCTCTTCTGTTTCCACTCGTGCCCATGGCTAAGGTCAGTGATCCAGCTCCAGCTCCAGCTGGGAGCCAATCTCCTCCAAACGCTCTGTCCTAATGTTTCCCAGCAGACAGGCAGCTGCCTGGGTCTCCCGTGAGCGCGTGCACCCAAAGTGCTCCCATGCAAAATGGCCGGAGGATGCTGGATATTCCTCCAGAAGGGAGGGTTTTTCGAGGCAAAAATCCTCCACGCTCGATTTCCACCCTATTGAGTCTTTTGGGCTGGAGCAGAGTGGGGCCAGGCTGCCTCACCTAAGAGGGGCTCCAGAGCCAGCTGTCCCCAAGCCTGCGCTCGGGCTGAAATCCAGTGCTTTGGAAAGAGACGGGATCTCGCATCCCAACGGAGACGGCGCTCAAATGGGATCGGACTCACTCATCTGATGTTCACCACAATACCAGGAACAGCAGCGTACTGCCTCTGTTCCCTCCTGACTTTTCAACAGGTGAAAAAGCCCTTCCTAGGAAAAGCCTTTTCTCTCCCTCCCCGGCAAAGCCCAGGTTAGAGCCCTTCAGATCCTGTGGGGTGACACCAAATGTCAACCAGCAGCCCCAGTACACCCAGCACCCCAAAATGGCGACTCGGACAAGCAAGGGGCAAGGCTGAGGGAGGGAAAAAAAAAAGCCCCGGTAATACAAGTCTCCGTTGGGGTGGAATATTCCACCGCACCTTAGAAAATCTCTCTGCTGGAGAGACAATCAATAGCAAGCAAACGAAATCCAGCTGAAAACACTAAATGTTTCCACATGCCCTTTTGCAGGGAATAAAATCCTTAGGAGAAAATGAAAGCCAGGCGAATAACTCCAGCGCAGGTCTCCTTTAATTACCGCAGCCCGGTGAGAGATAAAACAGAGAGCCTTTGGAATAAACAAAAGGATTTGATTTCCTCCACTTCAGCAAAGGCAGCCACCATTTCCACGAGGAGGTCTGGTAGCAAGGTTGGAGATTTGTCGGGCTGTCATATCCTTGCCGAATGGCAAGGCTCTGGGCTCCCACCCAGGGAGCAAGAGGCTGAGCCCCGATCTTGGGACTTTCAAAACTTTGCCCAGCTGGAAAAAAGTACAGTTTAGAGACGGGCAAACTCAGTCCTACTCACCCGAGCAGCCACAAGAGTTAATTGTGACTTAGAAAAACCCAGTCCAATGCAAAGCTGGACCACATAACCCTGAGAAAATAAGCCAGGACCTTGTAGAGAACCACAACCCCGGAGCGTTGCCCGGACGAGGCCGCAGCGCAGGGGGCTCAGCACAGCCCCGGGATACTGAGAGCGGGATGTTGGGCGCACCCCACCCAGGGAATCCCAGCTCGTCCTGCCCGAAGTCCCCCAACTCACCCCTTCCCAGCCAGGCTCCCCTTCTCACCGCAGCCCCAAATTCAAGCGAGAGCCTTTCCCTTGCCGCGACCCCTTTGCAAAGCTTTGGGGAGGAAGGGGAAAAAGAGCGGCAGNCAGCCCCGCACCGCCCATGCTGTCCCTCGCAGCCCCCCAAGACGTAGACTTGCCTCCCCTCGAAACTCCTCCGCAAGGGGGACCTCTGCAGGCTTTGGCTACGGCCCCCTCACCCTCCGGGCACTTGCCCCACGGTGGGGAAAACAGGGGCGCACCCGCTCAGTCTCCTTTCAGTCTACACCCCAGTGCCTGGAGCACACACTGGCAGCATTTCCTGAGCACCCCCAGACTCCCAAATACCCCCAAAACTACGCCTTGCAGCAGCCCAGGCGCTATCAAACCTGCAGCATGCCCAAGCCTGGATCCTGCAGCACACCCCAAACACATCCCCGCAGCTCTCTGAGCACCCCCAGCCCCGTCAATGTACCCGGTACTGCCGCCACCACTGCCTCGGCCCCGTGCCAGGGGTTTGGAGGCTCCAGCTTGATCCATCCCACCATATCCCAGGTCATGACATCCTTCTGGTGGCCAGCGCAGGCAGGCATCTGGCACTGTGAGAGGCATGAGCCGGAGCCGGGGCGGGGGGGGAGAAGGCCAAGCCTACTCGCTGTTTTTTAAACAAGATTACCCTTCTCCTCCCCAACTCTCTGTAAAACAGAGCTGACCGTCAGCATACATCGGCTTCCCAGTGCAAGGCCGGCTGCCAGCTCTGCCGGAAGCTTGGCCCGTCACCATGTGGCCCCGAGTACATGCTGGCACTTGGGAGACGCAAACACATGCACACGGAGAGGTATTGCCCCCAGTAAGTGTTACCAGCTGCCGGTGAAGCTTTGAAGCTCCAAAGCGAGAGTTTAAAGCTGAGGAAGGTACAGCTTGCAGCTGGCATCGCCTTCAGAGACGGAGAGCCACTCACCTCTGCGAGCTACGATAATCAAATCTCATGCCTTGCATCGCAAGCTGGCCGCTGCAAGCAGGAGGATTATTGTACGAGGAAAACAAGTGTTTGCCTGTTTCTCTCTGATTTTGGTCTCTACAGGGCATGAGAGCCACTGCCAGGCAGTGCAGGTTGGTGGGATTAATGCAAGACCTCTGCAGCTGAATCACCCTGCATCTCAGTTCCCGCATTTCTAAATAAGCAACATCACCAATACTTTTCCGGCTCTAAAACTGGGGAGAAAACATCACTCACCTTCTCCTTTATCACGTTCGACCACAATTAGGGCATCCTATTGGCCAAGATTGCTCTCCCCATTATCCCAGCCCAGCCCTCACAGTTACTCCTTGCTGGTGCCAAGAGCCTTACCTGCTGATTTCTCCCCAGGATCCAGTGGCAGAGCTGAGCTTGGAGGGAACAAACACTCGTTTGGATGCGAACAGCTTTGCGCCGTTAGCAAAAGGGCAGGATGAATTATGAAATGCAAAGGCGAGATAAGTGGATCCTGTCACAGCACTCACCCTCCATGCCGCAGGATCTCGGCGCCTGCCGGCTGCGGGCAAAGGGCTGCACGGCGCACGCAGACCGGACCAGGAGGGAAGGAGGTTCCCTATTCCCCTGCTGAGGAAGGAGTCTGCATTACTGACTCCAGCACCTCAGAGGACTGCTAAATACGGAGAAGCATCGAGTGAGAAAAGCGAGCACCCCGAGTATTTCTGTGGAGGGTGGTAGGGAGGCATTTTCGTTTAAGTGGGCTTCAGAGCTGCCAGAAGGATGTGAGTCAGAGACATCCAGATGAGCATGAAGGAATAGGTCAAGAGAAGTGAGAAAGTCAATTCATGGGCTGCTCTGGGCAGGATGCATTGAGGTGATGACTGCCCAGGATGCAGGGAGAGCCGCTTCTCCCCTCAGAAAGTGCTGTCAGGGCCACAGGAGGCATTAGTATGGTTCAGGAACTGGCGTGTCACTGTTTCTATGGATGGATGCGGAAAACAGTTTCTTTGGGATTAAGGAGTCACTTGGCTAACTCCAGGCAGAGGTTGCCCAGCTCCAGATCACACTCCTCCATCACCCTTGTGGCTCTGGCCCAAGGCAGGCGAGCGCTGCAGAAGAGCATAACAAAGCAAACGTGAAACAGCATCACTCCAGCGAGCAGGGTTATCAGCTCGTGTGATTTCATCTCATTTTTTCCCCCAGGCCCTGTTTCCTTTTGTCATTTCATTATTTTTTAAAGCAGTGCACGGGTGACCAAACGGAACACAGAAGGTGGGATTCCTGCCTTCGTGGTTGTGGGGAAAAGCTTGGAAATGGGAGCACCAGATGCTCCACACCAGGGAAGAAAATTAAACCCAAAGTTGTTGTTCTCAATTGATGTGGTTTTAAATAAAACACATGGTTTGGGAAGCCCAGCTGGTGTGCTTAGGGTTAGCACTGTCGGTAAATTAAGCAGCAGTTTGATCCAAAATACTTCTCAAGTTCTTATTTCACTTTCCTTTGGGACAAGGGAAACACAAAGCACCTGCAAAGCATCCCTACCTCGCTGGCATTTTGGGATCTGCCTCCCCCAAGGCATGGCAGGCAGCTCAGCCTACTCATGACCCAGCTACACCAGCACCCTGGCAATACAGGGATCAGAAACCTGCCAGAACCTCACCCTCAGACACTGCAGTACCCACATATACAGTTGATTTGAAAGCTTGTGAGTAGTGCAGCTAAACCCCTATCAGCCTGGGAAGCTCATGTGAGTTTTTACAATTCCTTCTTCCCAGCACTGAAAAGGATTTTACTGACTAGTTTTAAACCAAAGCTAT
>VWZK01013527.1:0-34862 GCA_013396935.1 Baryphthengus martii | reverse complement strand
AAAAAAAAAAAAAAAAAAAAAATCTCATTCCTTTCTGTTTTCCCTCTTGCAAAAAATCTAAGCTCACAGACTTCGCTACCTCACACCAATACTTCACGCCCTTAGTTGTTAGGATGAATGTTTAGCTAAATAATGCAGCGAATCCTTGTTTAGGTCCTTCTCCAGCGATACTGCACAATGCAAACCCCACAGGACCCCCACACGTGTGCACACACGGACACAGCCACGCTGCAGAGATACGGAGTGTGCCCGGGGCTTGCGGGTGCCCTTGTGTTCTTACACCTTACACCCCTGCACTTCAGCACATCAATAATTTCCTTCCTGTTTCCACCGGCCCGAAACGCTGATGCCGGAGGATGCGCAGGAGCTGAACCTGCAGCTCCTGGTAGGGGAATTAATTTTGTTCTAGTCTGGATTTTGCTTTTATTTTCATTTTTAGCAGAGCCTGGGTCAGCTGTATCAATCAAAAAAAGCCTGACAGTGCAAAATACTGTCCCTGACAGCGTCCCGCCTGCTCCTCACAGATTTGAAGCTATCTCCCTGCCTGGTGCACTCCAGACAACAAGGCTGCCAGGCTGTAAATGGGAGCGTTAGCCCATGGTCGGGACCTTGGGAGTCAGCTAGAGCAACCTTTAGCCCTCCTTTGTCTCTGGTTGAGGTGTAGGAGCATGCACAGAGCCGGTGACAGTCTTAGTGGGATGCCACCATACGCTCCACACACCTTCTTCCCTTCCAGCATGGCCCTGGGCACGCATCCCCACAGCCTCCTGAGCCTGCCTGCTCCCTGGGGAGGTCTTGAGGGAGCAGAGACAAGGCACAGCTTTCCCCGCCGTAGCACGTTCCCAACAGATGTCGATTAGTCATTATACACCTCGCTGGGTTCGCTTTTGCCTGCACAAGCACTGGAAAAAAAAAAAAACCCAGCTGCACCAGAACCACTCAGCAGGAGCTGCCCAGCAGCCCTGATCTCTTCCCATTATCCCAGCTACGCACCCATCCCGCAACCCAGGGATCACGCATGCCCACGCATCAGTGTCACAGGAGGTCTCTGTGCATCTGCACACTCCCCAATCTGAGATATTTAGGGGATGGTAGAACGCCTCCCATCCCAGTGGGCCAGAGGAGAGACCTGCTGTGACCCCTGCTCACCTATTTAAGGGGGCAGATGGTTGTTTTCCCCTGGGAGCTGGTCAAGGGAGATCACGTTCCCTAAAAAAAAGCATCTTGCTTCATCTCATGCGACTACCTAGGAGCTCCAACCTGGATGGCAAGGGTCAGGGCTGCCCAGGCCACACAGGAGACACAAGGGGACATAGAGGACTGCCCGCCGCGGTGGCATCCGTCCCTGTGCTGGAGGAGAGGCGGAACCAGCCTTGGGTAATGTCATTAGGCGAGAGAGTTACGCTGTCTCCTTCCCAAACGAAGATAAATGTCATTAAAGCTCAGCTCTTGTGTGTTTTACATCCAGAGATACAATGAATATTCCCCCTCCCCTCCCGGGGTGGGGATTTACAGCTTTGCACTGCAATTAGGCAGCAGTGTGGTATTAACCCATCACACTCCCAGAGCATCAGCCTGGGAGCGAGAGCCCAAGAGCCGCTTTGACTTCTCTCCTTGAGCCAGCTCAATCTCCCCATCCCAGTGTGAGAGCTGGAGGAGACCCAGCCACAGCCCTTGAAGCTACCATGGGGAAATCTGTGCAGCCCTTGGGGTGCACCAGCCTCACACGTCCGTCCCTGGTGCTGAGGGGCCCTCGCAGCCATCAGCAGCATGAGCAGTGGCCCGTGCGAAGCAAGGCATCCGGAAAGCATCTCAGAATGCCCCGTATTCACAGAATAGGTTCTCCAAGCCCCAGGTCAGGGTGGCTTTTTCTGATTTATGACTCAAAGTCAGGGGAGAATTTTTTTTTCCCCCTGTGCTGCAATTTTTAAGCGGGATTTTGAAATTAAGGAGCCGTTGGCTGCCCACCATCTGTCTTAGTTATTTTCCTTGTTCAGTGGCAAACGTGTCATGTGGAGCTTTACCTGTGTGCTCCTAAAGCCTGCTGTGGATGCACTTTACCTTACCTCAAGACAGCCAGGTTGTGAAGAAAAAGTCCCATGTCATGTTTTCAGCCCAAAGTTGGGACATCTGCCCTGGGTGAACACATCCCTCTAGGTTCATCCTCCTCAGGAGACACAACGTGAACCATGCAAAAGGAACAGGCTTCCTTGCAGTGGGCCTGAGCAAGTTTGGGGTAAAAAAAGGGGGAAAGGGGTAACATTTGGGGCAAAACCACCAGCAGTTTCCACTGAGAACGGCGGTGCTCATGGAAAGACTTGGAGAAATTATAAAGCCCCCATTGATTTTCATACACATATCTCCCCACACCTTGCCCAGCACCCATGGGGTGGCAGGATTTTCCCTGGCCAATACAGAGGTCCCAGAGATCCCACACTGCTCTCCTCACCGACAGCGGGTGCAGCGCTGTCACAAGCCGCATCTCTCCTTCCACCTTCCCACAAACACCAAGCCTAAATATTTGATAGAGCTGAGCAGCTTTTCCTGGCACCAGGAAACACCGCAACGTGCGAGCAACTTGGGGCTCTCCAGCAAGAAAAAGGAGCCCTTGGAGGATTTTGCCGTGCCCACGGAGGAGCTCCCAGTTAGGGGAGAGGGGTCATGGGGAGGTGATGCTGGTCAGCTCTCACGCAAGCCGGAGACTTCCTTGGCCACCGATCGGCTGCGGGGTCTCTCTGTCGGCCAAGCTGCAGCTCTGCTTGGCGTGGTAGATGCTCATCGATCGCCGTGGGCAAGGCTGTGGCCCTGGGTCTGTAGTGAAAATATGCCCTGCGGGACATGCAGTTCACACGGATCCAAGCAGGGCCAACATCGGCTGTGGGGACAAGCCCACTGCAGCTTGTGATCCCATGCCCGCTAAGGCTCCCGGTCCCAGGGCGTGATACTCGAGGGAGTGAGAAGAAAGGACAGAGCAGAAAAGCTACCTCCTTCCAGCCAAGTGTGACCTTACCACATGTATACCGAGTTTCTTCAGGGCATCCTCGCAGGCATCAGCAACACGTGGCACAGCAGCACAGGGCAAACCCACGGGGACAAAGCCAGGCTTGCTGTGCTGGCCAGAGAAAAGCTCAGTAGTCACCAGCACAGGGCAGGGGTTGCAGAGGCGTTAACCTGACCAGCACTAGCATCCCTAAGCCACAGCACAGAGCAATGTTAAGCACCTCCACTATGGTGACAGCCCCCAGAAGGTTTTCTACTCTCTCTTTTTGCAGCAGAGACCCCCACAGCCTCCCTGGCTGCACAGAAGCCTTTCAAAGCCACACTCCGGCCATAATCAACAAGAGCAGAGCCTGCCAAGCCCTGGCACAGGCCACAAAGGGCAACTCTCCTCAGGCAGGGAGAGTTGGCAGGGATCTCAGGGAAGATTGAGATGTCACCCTGATGACCACCCAGCCAGCTCCTAGGCATTATTAGGGCTCCAGCTCTCCATACTGACATATTTCATGCCCTTCCTCAAGTTCTTATCATATGTCAGCTCTGTCCCAGGCAGCTGCAAACCCACAGGCAGATAGGGCTGCAGACTTGCTGTGAACAAGCTCATGAGAGCAAGGACAAGCTGGGCTGGTCCTGGGGCATCCCCCAATCTCCCTGAAGCACTTGTGCCTGGAGTGCTGGCACTCGGGAAATTACAGAATCATAGAATACACCGGAAGGGACTTCAAGGATCAGCTGCTTCAGCCTTTCTTGGCAAATGTATGGGCTACACAAGATGGCCCAGCACCCTGTCCAATGTCAGGGACTCCATTGCTTCCCTGGGGAGAATATTCCAGGACTGATTGTCCTTGATGCAGAAATATTTCACAAGGAAATCCTAGGAGGTGTTCACAGAGTGCAGATGGCCAGGATGGGGGTGAGCAACAGCACCTTCCCCTCCTGTTCCTAAGACATGCAGCCCATTTGGGGGGGCTGGGAAGAATGCTCAGTCCCAGTTTCTGGCCCACTAGCTCCTCTTCCCACAACCACTTGTCCAGCTGCTTTACTTCTCACTGAAGCGCTGGGAGCTGCATGCACGTGAACTCAGCCACACATGCTGTGAGGGGAGCAGTGGAGGTTGAGGGAGGGTTACTGAGATACAGCAACGCTCCTGGCATGGAGAAGAACGTGGGCTGAGGCTGCAGTGCCAAAAGGTTTTCAAATGCCCTCAAGGCCTGGCGAATGGCCCTCACTGCTACCCCAATTCCACTCCATCCTGGTCTCAAAGTGACCATGCCACCCAAAGAAGCCATGCTCACTTCTCCTTGCAGCCCCCACAATGGCTGGAAATGCTGGGGAGGGCAGTGGGGACAGTGAAGGCCCCTAAATCATCCCTGCCTCTCCAGCCCCTGCCCGCTCCAGCATAGCCCAGGCTTGTCCTCATTTCAGGCTGGGCAAGCGGCGGCCCAGCCCCAGAGGTAGTGAGATGATGCCAAACCTCCTAATGGAGCTTGACAGCAGTGGGATTAAAAGCACAAGTGAGATTGCAACCCCTCTGCAATCAGCTTCTGCCTTGGAAGAGCTGAACCAGAAAAGAAACCTCCTGGCAGCAGTGAGGGGATGAGGAGCCTGCACACACGCAGGGTGAAGGCAGCAGGGGCTGGGGGAAACCTCGCTCATCCCAAGCCCTTCTCGTTTGCCCTGCCAATCTATCAGCAAGAGGAAGGAGCCAATCTCCCTTCCCTGTCAGCACTAGGGAAGGGCTTCACCAGCAACAGCCCTAATTCCAACTGGTCCCAGTGGGTTGGTACTTCTATGCCCTAAACTTTGGAGGCAGAGCAGCCCACACCGCGCACTGCTCCCTGCTTCCTCTTGCTGTCCTGTGAGCTCAAGGCATTGCACAGCACTCTCAAGGATCCCTCCTTCTCCCTCTTTGGGTGCTGCGCTTGGAGAGGTGCTGCTGATACTGGGAACAACATCCAATCAGCCGGACCCAAGAAAGAGATGAGCAAAGAGGTGGAAGGACCCGCTCACATGCGAGCGGGTGCTCAGCACAGGCAGGGAGAGTCCTGTTTCTGTGGGATAGGGTGTGCACAGACCCTCACAGCTGGCACCAAGAACCATCCATGCCAGATCACAGCCCCGGCTCAACTACAAGGCAGCGCTGACCACATTTCTCATCCAAGAAACACTCCAGCTGTGCCGCTGCCCCAGCTCTCCTTCATCCTCCTTCCTACAAGCAGGAGCATCTCAGCATCTCCCACAAACCCACCCAAATGGACTTTTGCAGAGTCGAAATGGAGGTTACCTTGCAGAAATCATGCCGGGGTGGTGGTTGTGGCTGCTAAATCACCCTCTGAAAAGTCATCAAGGCACAAGCACCGTCCCCATCTCTGCTCATCCGAAACCCAGTGGCCAGAGGCTGCTCTCCCACCCGGCAGTCATTTGCTTCCAGCAAAATGTAGGGAAAAGTGGGGCTTTTTAGTGCAAGAAAATGGGAGCTACTCTGGGGAGCAGTGGGGTTTTGGCACAGTGCTGAGGATGAAAAGCTGGCTCCAGCTCCAGCCCTTCTCTTGCAGTGACCTGCACCAAGAATTGGCTTTTTCCTTTTTCTTGCCAAATGGAAAGAAAAAGAAAACCTTCCAGGTCAGAGGAAAGAAAAGCATTTACTCCTGGGTCAAGTGAAACAATCTGATGCAGGGTTGAGTGCACTTTCATCCTCCCCAACTAGGAAAGGATTCCATTTCCACCTGAAAAAACATCTAAAAATAAAAAGACCAAGGCTTTTGGGGTCAGAAGCACTCGATTTTGTTTTTTAAGCCCAAGTGACTTGCTGAATTGAACCCCACTTTGCAAAACACAAGTCGACCCAAAAGAGAAGAGGGATGGAGATAAGTTGATGCATCTATCTGGAGAATTTCAACCACTCTGAGATGTAACACCAGCCACAGCAGCCCCTACAGGGGCCAGCCGGGGCCCCCAGTACCCCCAGCTCAGCTCAGGCCAAGCCCGGCTGAGTGCTGGGGCACCGGGAGGGAGGCGCTTGGCCGCCTCCACAGCACTTTGTTTATCCGAAGTGAGCTGTCATTTTTCAGCCTCCTCCCCACCAGCCAAATGCTTTCTGACAGCCCGTTTAGGACTCAAAGCACCCGATTAACACCACGAGCAGGCAGCTACTCACAGACACCAGGAAAAACTCTTCCATAAATCCCTGCTGGAAACCAAATCTCTGCCCGGAACGTCACTGCTCACCCTTCATACACTCACTCACAACTGGGGGCTGCTGGACGTTAGGGTCCTTCTCGAGTTAGTCCAGCTCCACTTTTGCTCTCATGTGCGTGGCCCCAGCTGAGGGGACCCCTTTTCAGCACCCACTTCCCACCACTCCTGCAGGGTGGAGAACCGGCCACCCCAGCTCCCTCCACGTGGCAGGGCTTGTCCCGGACCCCACACATCGCCCAATCCATTAGCGAGTCCCTGGAGCACACACCTCACCGGCGTTTTGCTTGACCCTGGCTTTTAGGGAGAGCTGCAGAGCTGAGCCGCCTTTCAATTTTTAATTTGCTCTAAACATTTTGGTTCTCTCCTCTGGGGACTCCCAGTCGATAGACTCTGCTGGCAGCCCCATAGCTATGGGGAGGGTGGAAACTGTGGGCAAAGGAGAGGAACGCAGCTCCGCCCAAGATACTCTCCTTTGGAGGAGCAGGACCCCTTTGCATGCATGCTCTGGGATGAGGGGCATTCACAACGGGTGCTCCAGCGGAAGGGTCCCCAACACCCCATGGAGATGCTCCTCAAGGACGAGGGAATCCTGGCCCCTCCTGGGACCTGACATCTGCAGAGACAGGGCTATCACAGTGCAGAACATCTTCCTCTTCACAGAATAATGAAATGGTTGAGACCTCTGGGGATCATCTCATCCATCCCTCCTGCCCCAGCAGGGTCACCCAGAGCAGGGGTCTCAGGCAGGTCCAGAATCTCTCCAGAAAAGGAGATTCCACAACCTCTCTAGGCAGCCTGGACCAGGCTCTGCCACCTTCTCAGGAAAAGTTTTTCCTCCTGTCAGATGAAATCTCCTGGGTTCCAGTTGGTGCCCGTTGTTGGGCACCTCTGACAAGAGTCTGGCCCCATCCTCTTAACACTCACCCTTCAGATACTGATAAACACTCATCAGATCCCCTCTCAGGCTTCTCTTCAGCTGAACAGCCCCAGGGCTCTCAGCCTTTCCTGGGCACAGAGATGCTCCATGTCCCTCAGCATCTGTGTAGCCTCCATTGGACTCTCTCCAGTAGTTCCTTGTTTCTCTGGAACTGGAGAGCCCTGAACTGGACACAATACTCCAGATGGGGCCTCACTAGGGCAGAGTAGAGGTGGAGAACACCTCTGTGGGGCTGGATCCTCTGAACTTCACAGCTTGCTTAGGTTTACTCTGTGACATGGCACACTCACCTCTCACTCCCCACCATCTGCCAGTGCCCTGGAGCAAGACATGACTGTGGCATCACTTTCCAGTCCCCGAGGCGTCTTTTCTCTTTTTCCACTGCCTTAAGCAACAAACGTCCAAACAGGGACCCACCGGGCACAAGAAATGAGACCCAAGCTGCTCCAGGAAGCGAGCTGCCACCCCAAGCATGACTGGGAAGATCAGCCCAGGTCACCTTGAAGCTGGGAAGCAGCTCCAGGTGGGTTTTCTGTCCCTCAGGTGCTGAGGGGTTCCAGGCTCAGGGTGAACGCTCAGTTTTTCCACCTACCTTTATCCCGATTGAAGATGTGGAAAAGCTAACTGAGCACTTGCAGGCAGTGTGTGAGTGGCAAAAAAAATCACAGGGAAAAAAAAATATATATATCCTGATCAGTGAAGCATCAGAGAAGGTACATGGGATGCAGCAAAGCCCTGTACCCCACCTCCCAACAGGTAACCAGTGCGAACCTGCAAAATGGCTGAGGTGCAGCGGTAATAGTCCAGAAAACACTCTCTTCCTCCCCAAACTGGCAGATGAGGGAGCTCCCAAGTCACAGGGAGCGCTTTCATGCTGCCAAACGCTTGTCTGCTCCCGGATTCCTGCACGCGTGCAAGTTCCCAGTGTCCATACACCCCCTTCCAGACCTTCACAGCATCTCCCCATCCCCAATGTCCCGAGACACCCCATGCCGAGCAGCGGTGGGACCCACGTCCCCAAAAGCCCCCAGTTACACCTCCAGGCAGCTGCGGAACCCCCCACGCCGCAGGTAAGGAGCGAGGAGGAAGGCAGCCCCGGCCGGGCACTGGGATACTGCCTACCCGGCAGGCTCTTCATCAGCTCCTCACCTCCCTCGCCTTCCCAGACCCTCAAAGAGGAGTTTGAGGCTGAAGGGAGCCGAGCCACCGAGAGCTGGCCTCGGCTGCCACCTAGCAGCGACCCGGCAGCAGTGGGGACTGGGGGCCAGCTCCTCCAGCCCGCGGGCCCCGGCTGCAGCCCGGGGGCAGGCAGGGGAGGACATTTCAGCCCCAGCTCTCACTTTTACCTTTGGTTTGGTTTTTTTTTTAGCCTTTTCATATCCAAAATCAATTCTGAACGCTGAAATTAAAACAAAATAGAATTGTAGAATGGCCTGGGTTGGACGAGAGCTTTAAAGATCATCTAGTCCAATTGATAGTTTTATCCATTCCAGGATTAGTGTTAAACCCTATCTTGAGCTTTTCTCAGTGGCGTGCAGTGGAGCAGATCTCTGGTGTGTTTGCAGGTGGGCAGAACGTGGCTCCTGAAGCCCTGAGGAACAGTCCAGGCACCCAGTAAACCAGCTGAACGCCAGCATTCAGAACCAGGGCTCATCTACTGTCACAGCTCCTTTGGTTTGGTCTCTGCAGGAGGAACAGGTACCCAGATTCCCTCTCCTAAATTCAAAGGATATATAACACAACGTGACACGTACATGTTTTCCTGAACCATTACGAGTAACACATCAGTACAAGAAAACCAAACTATTTTCCTGAAAGTAAAAGTAACATTTATCATCCATACTGAGCACGTCTCAGGTGTCAGACTCCCAACTTTTTCAAGGAATTAAACATTTTTGAACAAAGAAAATGACAGCAGTCATACAGACCGCCTTTGCTGCTCTGGGCAGCCTTGCCCAGCAGCTGCTCCAGCTTCTCCCGTCTTCTCACACTTCTCTGTCAGGTTGGGGAACCACTGGAAGTGGCCACTGGAAGCAGCCAAGCGTGCCGATGACACCACAGCGGAGAGCCCGGTAGGGGGGACATAGAGGTTCTGAGCTGGCCCTTGGTCAGAGGGTCCGCTGGCACTGCACGGGCCAGCTGCGAGATGCCTGGGAAGGTCTTTGTTCTTCATTCTCTCTTCATCTGCAGAAGGAGGGACACAGAAATGAAAGATAATGTCTATGCTGGCGACACTAAGAGCTCCAGTTTAAACCGAAATTCTTTTTGCCTGAACCTTAGCAGTTGATGGCAAGAGGACTTTCTACCACACACCTACTTGATGAGCCTGACGTGGTACAAACTAAGAGCCTCTCTGTCTCCTCCCAGTGCTCATCCCCTGTGTCCCCAGAGGTAGGAAATCAGAGGTGAATTGAGTAGCTCCTGCCTGGAGAACTGGGCCTCCAGTCCAGACAGAGAGCAGGCAGCTCTGTTCCAAGGCACACAGCCTTTGACAAGTCAATCTACCTCCTAAATTGGGCAAATCTCATATGGGTGATGTCAGTTCTTCCATCGTTTGGAAGATGAACACCCACACAGGGACCTTAAAAGGACTGAAAAAAACGCTTTTGTCCCTTAGGAGTGGGAGACTGAGCGACTCGCCGTATGAAATGAACACAGGCTAACATATGGAGTGGAGAAACAAAGACTTCAGGAAGTCTGGAAAAGACAACAGAAATCAACGGAGAGAGTAATAACCCTCAATCCATTTGTTCCCATTAAACATTTAAAAATCCATTTTGCTTCACAACAGTCAAACTGATGCGTTGCAACCGGCCATTTATTACTGTCGCTTTCCCACCCCACAGAAACACCACCGTTTTCATCTGCTCTAGCGAAGCAGCAGCGCCAGTCCTAGGACACCCAACAGCGGCTGCAAGGCTCACAGCACAGTCACAGATTGCTCAGCTTTTAATGGATTTAAAGTGAATGAGAGAGATTGAGATCAGATACAAAGAAAAAATTGTTTACACCGAGGGTGGGGAGACCCTGGCCCAGGTTGCCCAGAGAGGTGGTCAATGTCCCATCCCTGGAACAATTCCACATCAGGATGGAAAGGGCTCTGAGCAACCTGCTCTAGTTGTAGATGTCCCTGCTCCCTGCACAAGGTTGGACTAGATGACCTTGAAAGGTCCCTTCCAACCCAAACCATTCTGTGATTTTTTTCCCCGCCATGTTAACTTTTACTGACAGATCTGTTTGTACCGTTGCAGTTGTCCGGCACAAACGACATTGCCATAAGTAGAACAGAGGGATGGACAGCTTCACGATGCCAGACCTTGTCGGAAAATGCTTCTTTCTGGTGAGGGTCATCTTGGCTCTTTTCCACTGGTTGCTTGGAGTAGACAAAGGAGGTGTCAAAGTCTTCCACCGACTTGAGTAAGACAGTAGGCATCGAGGACTCTCCAAGAGAATGAGGCGTCTGCAAAAGTATACAAAAAACCCCAAACCACTCAGGAGAGGGTGTCATTAGTGGACACTCAGTTCATTAGCTGCCCTGATCTTTATTATCTCTCACAATTCACAAAGAACTGGAATGTCAGCAACTGGATGATTAAAAATAAATAAATAGAATACTAGTTACTCACAACCTTGGCCAAAGGGCACCTTCCCTTGTAGAGCAAGCTGAAGAGAGTGACAGATACCACACGATACAAATCACTATGTCTTAGCAAAGAATTAACAGCTGGCCCATCTCTCAGCAGCCCCACGCAGAACAAATGATGGCACTGACAGAGGGAGTTTCTGCAAGGGAGTGCAAATGGAGTCAGAGGAAGTCCCTCTGCATTTTTCCTTAAGAATACAAATTAAACTTATATTTCAGGGACAATCACCCATGTCTCAGCCACAGACAGGGGCCAGAGCCAATGTTTGTATTTGTTAACGCAGCACGGAGGGGAGAAATAGTGAAAGGACAGACAAGCAGCAACTCACCTCACTCAGCCATAGCTGTTCAAAAACTAGGCGCTACCCTATTACCTATTTCCCAATCGCTACCCATCCACCTGCCTTCATCTCATCTCATCATACTTTCTTCCCACCCTTCCTACAAGAAGTTTTTCTCTTCTCTTACTCTCTTAAGGGCCCTTTTCCCAGCTTGTTTTCTCTCCATCCCTTTCAAGTTACATCTCCCAGAACCACCAATTCTTCCAGCTCTGCTCTAGATGGCCTGAGAATCATCTTTCCCCATCATTCTTCCAGAAAGAGTTTTGTCTCAGCCACTATAAACTTCTAGATGAGAAAGGAGCTGTAGTTACCCAAAACCTTGTAAAAACACTCTTCTTTCCAGCTCTGCCACACCTTCTGTGGCTCAACAAACCCCGGGTGATACTGGCTCCCTGCTGCACCCAGAGCAGAGCGTTTGCAACGTGCCACATCACTGGCCCGGTTAGACTCACCGTTAACCATTATTTCAGAAGCCAAGCTGCCACATCAGCAATCAAAGGGCTATTCAAATAATCTAAACCCCAGAACAACCCCTCAACAGCAATTGCTGAGAAAAACCCTCTTACCTCAGCCACTGCCGTAAGGTCTGCAGGAGTTTCATTGGTACCTTCCTGTGCAAGTCTGGGGTCTTGGTCTGTTGCTCTTGGGATGCTCACTTCTTCCAGAAGTGGCTGCACATTATCCCGTGTCTCCTCCTCAGCCGACAGGTGCCACTGCAAATGAGATGGGCAAAGCAAGAAGAGGTATGGCTAGCATGGGCAGAAGAACACAGGATGCACTGGAGCAAAGTACAGAGCAATCAGATGATACCGCTCAGAGATTAACTGAGAGAGAAAGACAAAGGAACTTTTCTGGTTTGCTCAGAGGTTTTAACTTTTGTCTCTGGAGAAATCTGGGCTATTCGGAAAAGACAGAAAGAACATGGAAGGGCAGGAAATAATGTGAACAAGAAACCAACTGTCACTTTAACTTCTCTCTACCACAGTAAAACTTCTCACTTGGAAAGTAGTTTTATTCAAGCCATGTTTTCTGGTTATTGCTTGTCATCTGAGAAGTTTCACCACAGAGAAGTTCCACAGAGAAGTGTCCTAACGTAGCAGAACTGACACAACACAGCCATTTTGCACTTAAGGAGGGCAGGGAAAAAACCAACAGCTGTTAATCCTGAGGAGGCAAATCTAAGATTGGACAAGGCAAAGGGAGTTCCCCACTGCTTAAGAGGAGTTACCAAAAAATGCCAACTAAGCAGTAACAAGCCTCATATTGGACACATTTCATTCCATTTCAAAACATTTTGTGCCGCATTGTAATTGTCATTGATGACAATGTTAGTGACCACCAAGTTAGAGAAAGAACCATTTCAGACAGCTGAACAGAATAGCAGAGGAGGAGATGGTTAAAGTCTTACACAAAGACAGATCTAAAGGACTACAGTTGTGGAAAAGGATTCTAATAAGACCCTTGAAATCAGCCATGACAAAACCTGGATATATTTACATTCCTCTAGTCTCCCAGTCATCAGCTACGCCTGGCATTTACACAAATGGATCTTGCTACAGTTAACTAGTTAGCACACTTTCCAGATTTTGCCATTAAAAAAAACAAACAAAAAACACAATAAACAGATCTGCAGTCTTTGTCACATTAATTTCTTCCAAACACATACATTAAGACTCTGGTTTGTGTCCTTCAGATGATACAGCAACAGTGCAAGGCCATTACTATCCAATGCACACAACTTACACAGAGTTTCTCTAGCACAGAAATGCAGTTGGCTAAAACAAAACCTAGGGGAAAAAACTGCTTTACAAGTTACTAACATTGCACCAGCTTTTACTCTTATTTCAGAGAAATATCAGAAAGACAGCCACGGAGCAGGCCCACCTCTGGACACTTCAAGAGCTGACATTTACCTGAAAGGTGCTTTGGTCCCTGTAGTAAAATGTGTTGTGAAAATACTACAACTTAAGTAACTGGAAAGTAGAGAGTCACCTGTAGACAAGTGCACCTGCTGTTTCTAACAGCACCACATTAGATTGCACTCAGGACCTGGGTTTTACTCCCAACTTAATCCCTCTATTCATCAGCTTCTCCAACTGTTGAATAGCAAAGGGCTCCTCTTTTTAAGACGCTGCAAAATCAAAGGTGTAAAGCAGTATCCAGACCTGGTTAACATTCCCTTTTAGAGTTAGATCTTTTTAATAAAACTGTAGCTGTATCCAACCTCACCCCCTACAACAATCAGCATCACAAACTGCTTTCTTTCAGGTAAATTTGTAACGAGCAAGACCCTTAAGGCAAATAACACACTGACAATTCTTCTGGTCTTTTCCCACACTTAAATGGTACCCCGAGTTATTACACATCCTTTGCCAAAGCCCAGGGATGCGAGATGAAAACACATCACTTCTTGGCACCCAAGAGAAGTAAATGTGGAAGCTCTAAATCAAACCGATCTTGAGAATCTGGTACTGGTTTGAGTTTTCAGGATCCACTTTCTCTCAAACTGGAAAATGATGATGCATACGGGAGGTTAGAGAAATCACCGAGCACACGGACTCCCTCAACTCTGCAAAGGGATCAGAGGACAAGCAGCTAGAGATGTATTAAAAGTCCACATATTTAGATTTTAGATTACAGTTCTGTTTGCTTTTTATAAAAGCAAGAAAACGACTCCACAAAAACACTGTCTGGGACTAAACCAGTGTATGTCTACTAATCCCTGGAGTTGATTTCACAGGGTGATGGCTACGTCACAGCCAAACTCCTACCTGGTCACACACTTCATCCCTGTCCAGCTTGGAGCTTGTTGTTTCACTTGCTGCATTGAGAGATTCCTGCTGCAGATGAAGGGCTGGCTCCACCAGTTCAGTATGCTCCTGCTGTCCACTGGGATGAACATACAGGGCCAAAGGATTCAGTTCCATGAATCCCTAGAAATAAACAAAAAAAAACCCCAACGCAGTATAATCAAGAAAACCATGTTACTACTACAAAGAATAAAAAGGATTCAATAAATTTCAGTAAATTTCTTATAGGCTTTATGAAGAAGCACAGCAGCCACAAGACAGCTCCAAATTCTTGCAGAAATTGTCTTACTATGAAAATCCAACTCCCCTCTCTCCAGCAACAAAATTACTCAGCAATGCCCCTCTCCCCTCAAAACTGGACATACACATAGAAAAATACAATCACAGGCTCTAATCATGTTCAAACATGCATTCTGCATCTATGGAATAAAAAACCAGCTATGTGCGCTCCGGGCTGTAAAGCCTGACTTCCTGCCGAGATCTAAAATCATGGTAGTACCCTTCTAAGGGTTTTCATGTCCACGCGGTTCTTCCTGAAACTGAGACATTCAGATAACGGAACAGAGGAGCCTAAATTACAGATGCCCTCTGCCCTGGCTTACAACCTGAATGCCTCTCCAAGGCACAGTCACGTAAAAGGGTAAAGTAATTTGTCAGAAAAGAAACTCTTGTCCACGGCTATCAGAGGGGCTGGGGGTGGCCGGGTTTAGATGCTGAGTGATATCTAAACTTGGCACTATTAGTCCGATCGTGTTCAGTTTACTGAACTATCACGACTACGGATGCACTCTTAGTGCACTTGCAGCTGAGTCGCGCTCCACGGGCTCACACGGCCAGACTTAGAGAGTTTGGCAGCACCCAAGGAGAAACTTTTACGGCGAGCTTAACAAATAGTGCAGTTTATTAGAGCAAGAGATACAGGTTCTGAGGGAT
Organism: Baryphthengus martii; assembly: GCA_013396935.1. Taxonomy (NCBI): domain Eukaryota; kingdom Metazoa; phylum Chordata; class Aves; order Coraciiformes; family Momotidae; genus Baryphthengus; species Baryphthengus martii. The sequence goes on along the minus strand of VWZK01013527.1, from coordinate 20,003 downwards.
TGCCGGTGATAAATACACTGTCTGCCAAAGCAGGTGCAAGTATTGAGATTATGAATAATACTGTGTGCAAAATCAGAAAGTGACTCTATAGAAAGATTTCTACATTTCCTCTAGTGCTTGGTATAGTCTGGATCTTACCCACAGGCATCCCTATGGGGGAAGAGAGGTTCAGCCTGTCAACCAGTCCCAGGAGTCAGAGGTAATCTGTGGTGAATTCTTCCCTGACTTGTTCACAATGATATCTTCCCTAAAATCCTCCCTCCCTTATGTCATTTTTGTATTATTTTTCACTTTCAAGGTGGAGCTTGAGCGACTCTGGTCATTCAGACCTTTATTATGATCGGTGTAAAATTCTCTTGCTTCGCTTTTAAAGGTATAGACTAAGAAAAATTCAGAGAGCAAGCTCAGCAAGGGGCGGTCACACTTTGGAGGAGGGTAGTCTTTGGGATGGAGGTGTTTTGGTATTATAATGAGCAAAGTTTGCACACAGGACAGCATTCTGTCAAGAAATGGCAGACTGTTGGCCCGAGGCGGCAAATACGCAGCTTATTGGTTCCATAGCACCACAAAGTTCCCATCTTCTGCAGTGATTCACGAAGCCTGGCCGCAGAGTCTTCACTCCACTCCACCCTCCATGCCTTTTTGCAGGCAGTGCTGTTCAGAGAACCACCACAGAAGGGATTCCTTGCACCCCAGCTGCAGTTGCACACCATCCTGGAGCTTCTTTGATTTTATACCTTTCCTTAATGTGTGAACAATGGCATACCCTTAATATAAGTTCCATTTCTAAGTCACCCCTAGTACACACCCCTAGGCACAACGCGCAAGGGTTACACTGTTCAACACTGTGCATTTCACTGGCAAAGTAAGAGACTCTTTAAACTAAGATCCTTTTGGTAATTCAGTTTGTTAATGGCATTACCAACCTGCAATGCCTAGAGCAGAGAAGGCAAAACCAGTTTAACTATCCTGTTCCTCACTCAGCTGCCCCTGCCACTATGTAACACTACTTTAAGTAAGTGAGATGCTAAAAATTTTATCAACTTGTTCTCATTAATTGTTTGGATGAATCCAGGCACCTCAAATTATGACTAGGAAAACTTGCTGGAATTAACAATGTTAACACCTCTTAACAACCTCTCAGCTCCATCTCAATTTGACCTTATGCTGACAACATCTACAGCTATTTTACTTCGCAGTATTAGTCATACAGGATGTGCATCAGCTTCAGATGAAGCTGCAATTCTAACAAGCTAATCAAATTTTTAAAAATTCAAAACCTAATCCACTGTTTGAAGACAGGGTGAAAATAATTTGTTCTACTAATGCCAAACATCTCTGCAGTGTTGTCAGATTTTTGCCTTCACCAAAAAGAAAACTCTCACCATCGAGTTAGACACTGTGGGACGCAGTCACAAGACAGCAGAGAATACCCTTTTTTTCTCTTCACAAAACTGCTTGCTTCAAGTTGATCTTCGTGTTAGACACCCAACTGAACCTTTCCCTGCCTTCCCTTTCAGCAGCACACACCTCCCTCCTGACCTGTGAAGGAAGGTTCTCTCCACAGTCATCAGCATATCCCCCATCTGTCAAGACATGGTGGAAGTAGATATCCTCCTTGGTGGATGTGTTGCAGAGGAAGAGATGCAAAATGCCGTTCACGTATTCATCCACGATGCCCACAAGTAGGTTGGAGCCGCAGAGCTCCTTGAATAGGAGAGTTGCTGCCCTGGACCACATACCCTGAAAAAGAAACACAAATGTAAAGGTGCTATAGACACACCAACTTCCACTGCCTGAGACCTTCCCTTGTGGGCACATGTTGAAAAGGCAATTAAGCCAGGTTAGGTGAGGGACAAATACAGAAGAGTCAGGCAGACAAGCTTCCCAGAACAGAACCAAATCAAACTACCCCAAAACCTGCACTGCCAGCTACGCTGGGAATGCCTTTTTGCCCTAAAGATCTAGTTTCAAACACGGTTTGATGGCATTCACCAGTGATTTTATCACAATTGCCTAAAATACAGTTGTTGAATTCCCGGAATCATGTGATTTTTAAACGTTAAAATAATCAGAAGTTTTTAAGCAGCTGCTAAGACTCCCCACAACAAAAACTGCGATTCTTTAACCCTCAAAAAACCCGAGAGGAAATAACATTTTTTAAAAAAAAATAACATCTTTAAAACACCGAAGCAGCAACTCTGCTCGTACACTTTCCTTCAGAGGTTTTCCTCAGGCTTCTTGACCAAGAGATTTCTCAGCACAGAAGAACTTTCTTATGACCTCTATAACTCTTCAGCTATGCTGGTGAAGCATCAAATCAACTCAAAGCTCTGTCACAGATTAATTTTTTTAAAGAGGGAGCTGAAGCTACCAAGGCTTCAGAAGGACCTTGGAGAACTACTGACAGGCGAAGAAACAAGTTCGTTCATTTGCTTAACAGCAGCGATCTGTTTCTGTAACAATAATATAAACAAGAATACCCTGATCATAAGGAAAACAGAGAGCAGAAGGGTGACCTCTTGCAGAGACAGATACTTACACAGTCATACTCTGCTGCAAACATCAGTAGGACCTGAATCTATCCAAGTGTTTGCCCTTACCAGGAGAAAAAGCCAGCCTCTACTTGACAGCTCTTGTACATTTGTCAGTAACTAAAGCTGCCCGTGAACACTTACCTCCACGGGTTTGACCCGAGCCAAGGAACAGGGGATGGCCTGAGCAGGGAGCTTCAAGTAGCACCACCTACAATACAGAACAAAGCCATCACCACTCCAGCAAAATCAGAACAAAGCCAGGTAGAAGAACAGAACTTCCTCCCCTCCTGGGTTTTAAAACCAGCTAAGGAATAGAGGCACTTACTGGATTTTGCACTTGTGACTAAAACCCAACAGCAGCTTTAGCAAACACTCCATATTCAGAGAACAGCTGCAGCAGAAATACCAATAACAACCGATTCCTCATGTCTCTCCTTGCCCAAGCACCTTCCCACCAGGACCACTCATGATCACAAAGTTATGGACAGAGAGCAACAACCTTTGAACCAAAGAACACCAACAGCCAGCCATGAAGAGAGGCAAATGGGGGGAAGAAGCAAATACAGAAAAGGCACTACTGAAATGCAGAGGAAAATGAGTACCTCTGGCATTGCCAATGCGTCCTGCTTGGACTGATGTCCATTCAGGAAGGTGTTTACGTCCATTCACAGACCCAGGAAGGAGGATTAGGGAGCTTGCCCCAAAGGGACAGAAAGCGGCAAGAGGAAAGACAGGAATGAAGGCAGAAATAGGAATGGATTTAGCCCAGAGTCACTGTGGGGAGAGTGATGGACAAGGCTGATGAGCAAAGGGCCTGAAGCCATCAGCAAAACAGGTCTTCACCAACATGACTTCAAGCATTAGCACAGAAGCAAGGAAACGCCTGCAAGGCACCATTATGGAATAATCTCGCAGATCCTTGCTAGGAAATGTGTACATTGGGATGCCTTTCTGAAGAGAGACACACCAGCTAGTCTCACCTCCATCCCTGGGAAAGTGATGGAACAACTAATCCTGGGAACCATTTCCAGGCACTCAAAGGACAAAGTGGTGACTGGGAGTAGCCAGCATGGATTCACCGAGGGGAAGACATGCTTGACCAACTTGACAACCTTCTACCATGAAATGACTGGGCTGGTAGTTGAGGGGAGAGCAGTGGGTATTGTTCACCTTGACTTCTGTCAGGCTCTGGACACTGTGCCCTGTAAGATACTCAGAGAAGCTAATGCAGCATGGGCTGGATGAGCAGACAGTGAGGTAGACTGAGGACTGGCTGAAGGGCCAGGCCCAGAGAGTGGTGATCAGTGGTACAAAGTTTAGTTGGAGGCCAGGAACTAGCAGTCAATAGGTCCAGTTCTCTTCAACATCTCTGTTAACGATCTGGATAAAGGAGCAGAGTACCCTCAACAAGTCCGCTGGTGACACAAATCTAGGAGGAGTGGCTGATACACCAGAAAGCCATGCTGTCATTCAGAGGGACCTCTACAGGATAGAGAAATGGGCTGACAGGAACCTTATGAAGTTCAGCAAAGTCCTGCACTTGGGAAGGAACAACCCCATGCACCCATACACATCAGGAGCTGACCAATTGGAAAACAGCATTTTTACAGTGAGAGTGACCAAGCACTGGGAACATGTCACCCAGTGAAGCTATGGAGTCTCCATCCCTGAAGACATTCAAAAACGATCTCGACATGGCCTTGAGCAGTCTGCTCTAAATGGCCCTGCTTAAGCAGCAAGGTTGGACAGGATGATTTCCATAGGTCTCTTCCAACCTCAACCATTCTGTGATTCTGTCACCCACGAGTAATTGACTTACTTGAGGAATCTCAGCCAAGACTTGCGGACAATTTCGAGGTTTCCATAATCTGCGTAGAACACCTCTACTTCCTGGTCATTGATCACACGGTGGATGATAACGCGGTACCACCAATTTGCGACTGCTACACAGCAAAGCTGTCCAGGTCGTACTGAAGACTCAGGCATAATGTAACGATCAGAAACAAGTTTATGGGAGTAAAGATGTCTGCAAAACATCATAAGGAGAAACTGTGCTTGGCAGGAGGCAGAAGATGAACAAAGACAAGCATACAGAGCTTCAGAAGAATCCTGATTCCTCAAGGTCCCCATGACATGAATTTTCAGGATTTGTTTTAGTAGATCTTTTATATCTCTGTTCTGCAACACTTAAACTGAAAGGACAATAAAAAATGCAAACCCAAACTTTTAACATTTGAATGATATTCTTGGGTCTAACAAAAACTTAATGAATGAGTATTAATCAAAGGCTAAATACAGTCATTCCAGTCACTAATTTTTAACATTACCTTGACATGTCAGTGCTTCTTATGAACCAGCACCTGCAGTACCAGCTCATACACACAGGACCTGTCTGCAGAGTCTGTCACCCCACCCACATGTGGGCCCAGGGACATCAACTATGTACTCTGGCACACAATTAACAGCAACTGCAGCACAGTCGTGCCAAACACGAACTGCTACTGACCACACTTTTAGCTTGGAATGGGTAAGCATTATGAGTATGTGTTTCAGTACAGCACTGGCATCTTCATACCAACAAAACAAGCCAGCAGTGACCACAACTAACAGCTGGGTGCTCCGTTCCCTCAGCCCAAACACACACACACACAGACAACTGGTAGCAGCACGGAATCAGCACAGCACGTTCGCACCTCATCTCAAACATCATATTCTGCAGCTCATCGGGTGTTTCCCTGCTGCGGATATGGACGTAGAACTGGCTGGGAGAGACAATGAATCCCACGAAGACTCCCACCATGGACTCTCTCTCCAGTGGTGGTAAACTGCAAAGGTTTCTGTTCCGAACAGCATCTGGGGGGATTTCGGGAGTGAGTATCAGCTTGTCTAGTAGAGACTGCTCCAAATCTTGAGGCTACAAAGGGGTAAGAGGAAGATGAGACTCAGATGTCTCCTCACACACTGAACACACATGACTGGCTTTTCCATAAAGATAAAGAAACCAATTCTGCTTTCCTGGGGATCTGCGAATGACTGAACATCAGAGAATCCCAACAAATTTTGCAAACTTGAATTAAAATTTTCCCCATGGTAGAAGCATTCATTTTCCACGCACTCTCTCTCACTCACTTCTTTCTTTTCTCCAGTGTAAAGAGGAGTGAAACAAAAATATCTTGCTTGTACTCCCACGAGGAATAAAGGAAAGGAATCGAAGTCATGTCATTTATGTAGACAAAAATATTGAACGGCTATTGGTAAAAAAGCAAACCAAACCAAACCAAAACCCCACACCAAAACAACCCAAACCAAACACAATCCACCTGTTGGTTGAATTGTACCCAAAAGATGCTATTTCGATGTTCTGTGACCATGACAGGGTACATCACAGAGTACCTGCAAAACCCTATCTGAAAATGATTCCAAAGTGACAGAAGGCACAAATGTTTTCACACTAGAGCCATTTCCCAAAGAGAAAAACAAACACAACCTACAAATTTGGTTCTTTTCTCAGTCTAGACAAATTTATGTGAGTGAGCTCTTGGCGTAGCTTACAATTTTACATTATTCTTTAACTGCTGAAAACATTACTTCACTTGATGGGAACCTTAATCGGACATCAGCTACTTTCACTGCCTCAAGAGCACTCCTCCAATGACCAGAAATCAAAATTAGTTCAATTTTGCTCATCGTGAACATGCTACAAATTATCGCTGCATTACACATCAGGCAAGGTATAGGAAATTTCTCTTCCAGTACATATCATATTGCTTATATGGCTAAATTCAACTGCAAACAATGGTGGTTTTGCAGTACTGGCTCTTTTAATCATTTTTAAAAGAAGCAGATAAGAGTTTCTCCTTCTGCAAACTGAGTAGGGGGTAATGTCTTGGAATTTTTTTCGAGTTAAAAATTTTGACTAAAACACTGAGTTAAACAGTGAATTAACATTTATGAGTTAAAGAGCAACTGAGAGAATTCTTGCCTGAGCAGCAACATCACCCCTAAAAACCCCTTACATTTCATAGATTTCCTCTAAGAAGTGCCTATAAACAGTGGCATTTCTAAGGAGTAGTTTTGCTTTGAGAATGCTCTTTGTATCAAGACTGTTAAGGGCACACATCATCTTTATAATTTGGCTCACGCACTGGTAGCGACAACAGACATTTCTTTCAAAGATGTAGAAGATGTGTACTTTAAAACACGTTCACGGAAAAGTAACAAAATAATGAAAACATAAACCAACAGAACACACTGTAAAACCAGGCTTACAAGAGGTATGGCTTCCAAAACTAACTCCTTGCCCTAAACTGCACCAGCAGCTGCCAAGAGTGGCATGGGTGACACCTTCCCTTCTGCTCAGGGTGGTGAGAAGCAGCTGCTGAGAGCAGCAGCTCTATCTGCTTTAGCCTTCTCCAGGCTGAGCAGATTGACTCAGCCCACATGGGGCTACCTGGACCACATCCCCCCTTTTTTACCCTGCCCGCAAGCAGACTTTGTTTGATCAAGGGGAATTCCCTGTGAACTTCATCAAAACAAACTAAAATTTCTCTAAAGGATCAGAACAGCCTGCCAAAAAAATCTCTAAAGGGTATGTTTTGTGAAATCCAACTCATAATCCCAGGTTTCCAAGTTCATTAGTACACAAAACAACAAAGTCAGGAAGAACTCCTGGGATCCTTTCCCCACCTATGTACTCCAACCACACAGTTGTGTACAGACACAAGATGAGTTTGGCAAAGGAAACAACACCCAGTACGAGAATTTTCCTGTGAAGAAGTCCTAAATACGCTCAGAAGAAAAAAAATAGACAGAGACGTAAGAAATTCTCCCAAATGGGTCTGGCAGTTCAGAGCCTATGTGCTATTCTTCTCCAATCCTTTCTAAAAATACAATGCTGAACATAAAAAAAACCAGAATCACAATCCAAATTTTCAAAGTCCAATCACACAGCAGAGTTGAGACCGCAGGAATCAAGGTTCTTGAGGACCCAGCTCTGTCACACAGCTGCTGCACACACTTCAGCCCCAGAAAGGGGAAAGCTCAGGAAATTCTACCCACCTAGTCTCAGAACAAAGCCATTAAAACCCAGTTACAAGTAAGTACACCAAAAGATATCACCACTGATATTATGCTTCAAGATAATGCTTAAATGATCTCGAATGATCTGCAACATAGATCTGAAGACCAGAAAAAAGAGACAAGAAAAAGACCTAGTTTGGATGACACATAAAGCTAAATACCAGGTCAGTATGAGCCTGGTCACCTCCAGACTCATTTAAAACAGGAACAAATTTTTTTGTAAGCAGCACTCAATCAACAACAAGAACAACAATCTCAACAGAAAGCAGAAGTGTCACCCCTTGGATTGAAAACATCACATCCAGCTACTTACTTGTTCGAGGCTATTGCCCAAACCCACTGCCTGAGTTTCTCCTGATTCCAACTTCTCTTCTGCTCTCAGGTGGAAGCTCTCTGCCTCACAGCTGGGTTCCTGAGAGGGCATCTCAACTGCAGGTGCTGCTGCAAAAATGATTAATTTGGCTGTTATTCTTGGCTGGACTGATGCAGTGTTACATGTCAAAAAGAGAAAGAAGACATCTGAAAATGAGAGTCTGAAAGCACTGATACTGTTTTCCTCATCTCTTGTAGCTTTCACAGCCACCACAGTTATGAGGATTCGTTTGAGATGTATCTTTCAATGTATTAATAAATTAAAACAAAGCAAAAAACACTTGCTCTTTTAAGCCTGCTAAGAGTTAAAACAATTGCTAGAATAATGCTAAAATGAAACTTCCCGAGAAAAGTCAGGAATTTGACAGGAACTGTATGTGTTCTGCCTTGTCTAGTAACTGTTTTAGGAACAGTGAATAGCTAGAAGCCTGTGTGATTCTTCAGGAGGAAAGCATGAAAAAGCATTAAAAGGAAGATCAAAATACAGGATGAAATATCAAAAACAAGAAACTAAACAGAAATATATGAGAAAGAGTAACAGAGGCATGCCACCTGAAAATTCATCCTGCACATCCTTGTTTTAGAACATCACTTCGTATCAGTATGTGGTTCTGAACAACTCCTCCATTTGTAAGGAAACAAAACCTCACCTTTGAGGATAAAAGTTTGGGCATACCTGCCACCAGCTCCAGGGTGGACTGGAAGCGCAGGTCATGTAGAGGGAGACTTTTACCACTCATTGCTGAGTACTCCTGCTCCAGTTGCACTGGGGTTAAGCCAATACCAGGGATCTCATCTCCTTCTTCAGCACTTCCATAAGCTGTGCCTGCTTGGACGTGTCCACATTAAAGAAGTAACAAAAGTAAGCAGAAAAACAGCTTGTACCACAGCTGCTCAAATACAGGCATAAGACTTTAAACCACTTAGCAGCTGAAAACTGGTGGTGGGAGAGGGCAGCAAGCCAGGTTCACTAACAGCCACTACCCCTGTATTTCCTTCCTTGCAAGCATCCCTGGAGCTGCCAGCCCCAGCACCTGTGATCCTCAGCGGACTCCTCCGTTTGCTGCCTGGCCCCATGGGATCACTGCCCCTACAAGCACTGCTCCCCCAGAGTTCAGGGTACCCCTAGACCCCCGCCCCAGCGACTGCCCTCTACAAACCCTGCCACTTGCAGATCCCTGCACCCCTGAACTGCTGCCTGAGGACCCCCCCACTCCTCCACACCCCCCCTCCATGGGCTCACAGCCCCCCACAGAGATCCCTGCGCCTGGGGATTCCCCCCTCTACCCTTCAGGGTCACCACCGCCCAAGAAGATTCCTGTGCTCCTAGACTGCAGCCTCGGGGGGTGCCTGTCCCGTCCCAACCGGCCGCTGCCGCACAGCCGCTGCCCGCACCCACCGCTCCGAGCCGCNGGCCAGCTCTGCGCTTGCGCGGACCCTTTCCCGCCTTTCTGCGGCGCGAGGCTCCCCTCAGCGGCCTCCCCGCTGCTGGGAGCGGCCCCCGGGGCCTGGGCGCGGCTGCACCTGCGTCTTCTCCCCAGACAAAACGCTAGGTGCGTTCACCTTCTGAAACGAGGAGCTAGTGCACTGAAAAAGAGCCACAGGCACCAAAAAGGACCAGTTCCTTTAAGGCGACAATATTTAAACCTGAACACCAACGTTGTTAGGAGGTCTTGTATTTTTGAGTCTCATCTGAAAGGAAAATCCACAGCAGAGACGCTGAGTGACTCTCCCCAGGAAAAAGAGTGTGGTGAGTGGGGTTGCAAAAGCCATTTCCTAAAGGTTTGCAGTCCACACTGCAGTTGATTTCCACCCAGGGGAAGCCGAGGTTGTGGATTTGGGGACCCCAAAGGTTACAAAGCCATCACCACGTACTCTTGAAGTGTCTCCCCTCATCCTGAGGTAGCAGCTGAGAACTGCTAATGGGGATGGAGGAGGTGGAGGCCACTGGACAATTTAAACATTGGACAAACCCAGGAAGCTGCAGATTTGTAAGTGTTCAATATGCCATGGTACGTTTGACAAGAAATCAACCTGAGTCTGTGCTGCCTGGCCAAAATCAGACTGGAGCTGCTGTTTACTGCTTCTGCTTAAAACACCACCTGACCTTTCAGCAGCTGGAGAACATCTACCCCTACCTCACACTGACCGAGCGATAAACGCAAAGGGAAAAAGGCCTGTGGAGCACTTCCAAAGCACATGCAGACGCTGTATGAATTTATTAATTACAGTCCATTTCCACTCAGCTTTCCTTCTCTCCCCCAGTTAGTTCCCTGTTGACAAGGCATCCAACATGACAGAGGAGGGAAAGCAGGGAGCTGGTGCTCCTGCCCTCCCTGCCTGCAATATCCTGACTCCGGGTGGGCCACGAGTCTCCAATAAAACAGGAATCTGTGAAAAAACAAGAGTAGCACCTCCCTGGTCATCTTCCTGGCTTGCTCCAGCTGCTCCTCCGCACCAGAGACTGGGCGTCCCTGAGCTGAGCACTACCCTGTTGACAGGGAAGTCACCACTTTATGTTCCAGCCCTGTCTTGCTGCAGTGTGATTTCTAGCCAGGTGCTGGTTTATTTAATAGTCACTGACTTTAAAACACTTTAAAAACGTTTGTTGCAGGGGTTTCTGCAGATGTCATCACAAGCACAAACTAAAAAAGCTCCTGTGTTTGCTCAGCAATGCTCCTGCTGTGTAAAATTAGGGAAGTATTTAGGCACAAACTCTTTTGTCACGTTAGAAAACAGATTAAACACCTCTAGCCCTGCAATAGCCTCCGTGCTTTGCACACATTCAGGAAAGTTCGTGGCTGTACTGGGACCAGCTATCTCCCCACCCTGCTAAAATGTGACCCTAGAGAAAGGGAGTTCGCTGCCAGTATCCCACCACTGTGCCAGCCAAAGGGTTTCTAGAGAGCAGAGATGCTATTCACCCAGCTGCTCTCTGCAACACCTTCTCCACTGGTCTCGCCAGTAGAGGTTTTTTACCCTGGTGTTTATTGCTCTGGGCCACTCACCATGTGAAATCTTGGGAGCTATGCATCTGACAGTTACTTTAACGTTGCTTTTTAATAGCTTTGCAGAAAACACCTTTTAAAAAACATCTGAGTGCTTCTGATTGTATTTTATTTCCAAAGGTGGGAAGATGCAAACAGCGTGTCCTCCTGGAGGCCACTCTGCCCAGGTCTAACCTTCCTTCCTGTCTCCTCAGCAGTGTGTGATGAGAGTAGAGAAGCTGGGAAACAGCTTGCTCACTTCACTGTCCATTATGTCTGACAATCCTGTTACAAACTTGAAGCAAGCCTCCTTGATCTGACACCTCCCCTTCTCTCCTCCCCTGCCTGGTTTCCCTGCCTGCAGCAATAAATTCAAGCACAAATTCATCCTACTCCCATAGGCAGCTGCATGCTCCTTGGCATAGACGATGATGGATAAGAAGTCTCGGAGCTCTTCCAGGGAGTCTCACAGGAGACGCAGAGAGTCCCCAGCTACCCAGAGCAAACGAGAGAAGAGGGAGAGCAGCAGAGAAGCCGGCAAAGGAAGAGGAGACATAAAGCAGGAGAAAGCAAAGGAGATCAAGAGCACTGCAGGGACAGATGGCAGGGTGCACACGTCCACAGTGGTGGACGTGGATGATGTGATATCTGATGAAGAACTGGAGGCAATCGCGCTGCTGGACAGCGAGCGACAGGAGGAAGGTATGGCTAATAGAAGGGAAGGGGATGAAAAGCTATGGGCTTTTTGACCCTGGGTGGGTCACAGTATGACTCTGCTCTCTGCAGCATGAGTGTCATCACACCCACCTTGCCACAGACATGTCATTATCTTTAGGACAAGATATGGGAAACTCCAGCCAGCCTCCCAGCTTCTGCATTCAGGACAGGCTGGATCAGCACTGTCTAGCACAGCAAGGGACTTTGCAACCAGAAGTTACATTCCCAGCATCCTTCATGCTTCAGCTTGTTACTCCCCAGCTCTATTCTTGCTCTGTTCTCTTCCTTTTCTCACTTGCCCATCTTTAGGTGGATGGACTCAGCCTTACTGCCAGTTCCTAGCCCAAAGGTCTGTGCTGCAGTGAAGAACTGCCCTCGAGGTGCACACTTGTAGCTCTCCTTCTGGAAAACCTTTCAAGAGCAGCTCCAGGCCATGTGTGTGTTAAGCAGATTCCCAGCCTGCCATGACAGGAGGGAGCATCAGGAGTCTTTTGGCAAGATGCCTGGGCCTCTCTGGACCCGGTGTTACTAAAAGCATGGCAGATTTCTATTACAAAAGCCAGCATCACTGGTCTGCTTCCGTTCCAGCAACTCTGCTGCTCTAGAGTAATACAAAGATTCAAACTTGCTCTCATCTCTCTGGGAACTAGTTTTTCACAACTGCCTCTTTCTGCCTCAATTACAGGAATCCCAGCTAGCAACTGGTGTTGTGGAGCTATAGGAATCACGCAGGTTCTTGGCATCTGAACCTCCCTAAGGACTTGGGGGCTTTGCAGAGAGCTCCAAAGACAAAGGGGGATGGATAGAAGGAAGGATCAGAAGGGAATCAAACTGGGAGTGACGCAGTGATGCTGACTTCACTGCTGGAAAACATGGTCCACCCGCTGTGTCTAGGTACACCCAGTAGTAATCTGTCATTTTTCATGCCGTACTTGTACATTTTCCTTTAGGCAGGAGCACAACAAAAGGCAGCCAGAGCAGGATGGCCCACACTCACTGTGGGGAGATGTAGAAGGTAATACTCATCTGGGGCTGACTACCCCAGTCAGCCTCTAGCACCTTGGTGTTACTGCTGTAGAGCACAGGGACATTTCAGTGGCACCAGTGGCTTGGTCCCGCTGCATTAGGGAGCTGGGATGTGGCTGAAATCCTGTTCCAAAAGGACCCGAGATACTCTGATAGGGAAGGGCACTTCAGGCTGTGCTTGTTGAAAGCTCTCCCTTATTTACAATCTTTCTCTTTGCTATTAGATTATCTTTCCAGATAAGCTCCTGGGATTCCAGCTTAGCCCACAAGTTGCCCATTCCAAGCCTTTCAACACTGCTTGGTAGCCACAGGTCTTCAAGCTGAAGGCACTATGGAGAGACATGGATCTGCTTCTGACAGTAAAACAGGGAGAAAAATCTGTCAGTCCATCCTGGGAGGTCCTGGGGCAGGGAATATTTTTTTAAACACAGCTTAAGAGAGAACTAAAATGTTTAGATCCACCAGATCTAGGCAAAGGACACCACTGAAGCTGAGCTGTGCAGGCACTTGTTAGGCCATTGGTATTTTGGGAGCAGTCCTCTCCTAACACCATCATGTTGAATTTCTCCCTAGGTGTCAAGTCTCCGGGTCTGGGCATTTGTGAGTGGCTTCTGATCGTCTTGTCTTTCCTGTTGGTCATAATGACCTTCCCCATTTCTATCTGGTTCTGCATGAAGGTGAGAACAGTCTTGAAGCCTCTCTACATTTAGTATTAAGTATCTGATGTGTAAATAACCCACCGGTTCAGCATGTGTCAGGCAGGAGCACAAAGTGGTTTTGGCTCTATTTACACTTCCTCCATTCCTCATTAACTTTGAATTATGCTTTATCACACATCACTGCCCCAGGGGGCTGCACAGGGGTCCAACTGCTGCCCAGCAAATACTCTTGCTGCAATATGAGCAGGCAGGGGCTTAGGTTCCTCTGCTTTAAAATAAATTTCAGGTTTGTTCACTTTAAAGCATAACCTTCAGTCTACCCAGCCCAGAGGTGGCTGCACAGCAGCAGCAGGCATCTTGGTTTTGAATTAAAAATTTTAAGAGAGATTGATCTCTCCATTAAGAGCAGGTTTTCCCCTCTTCCTCAGACTTCTAGCGTGGCTAAAAGTAGGGATACTTTGATTCCCACTTCTCAGGAAATTTCACATGCATCTTGCTCTCACCAGCAGCGTCAGTATTATGGCTCAGATCTTAACACATGTTGAGCACACGCACACAGTTCCCTCCTTGGAGGCAAACAACCAACATAGAAAATTTTAGCTCGGGGTGTTGAAGTTGGGCCAAGCTGTAAGGAAGCAGGATGCTAGCCTTATCCTGGGAAACCCTGGGCAGCTATAACACAGGCCTCTCTCACCAAATCTCAGGCTGTCACAGGGCTGCTCCGACACAGCTGACACACAAGGCCAGCCAGCAGTTCTGGGCCAGGTTCTCCACTTGGGTAGGGGGACTTAGTGAGAGGTGACTCCACAAGCTCACATGTGCTGAAATCCTCCCTTTGCAGGGTTTTCCCAGAGCAGACATCCTCCCATACTGGTGAGGCTCATTTCCCCAGTCCTACACTTTCCTCTCCATCCTAGCTGTTGTTTTCCTCTGCAGGTAGTGCGGGAGTATGAGAGAGCCATCGTTTTCCGACTTGGGCATCTCCTTCCTGGCAGAGCCAGAGGGCCTGGTAAGATGTTTACTGAGCTCTCCCCAGCCACATTACTCTTCTTCATGCCCTACCAAAGCTCACATGCTGGTGCCCTCCGAGTAGGCAGGGTCAGACAGGAGATGGCATGTCTTTACTCCCTTCCTCTTGCAGACCAGTATCTTCTAACAGCTTTTCCCATTCCAGAAGCAGCCTTGGAATTTGGGCCTATGTGTTGCTGTTCCTTTGAGGTTCTGCATGCCAAAGCCTCCTCTCTTCTCCAGAGCAGGAGGGGCAGTTTGTGTCATTCTGATGATCAGCAGCTGCCCTTCTCTTCCTTCCACAGGCCTCTTCTTTTTCATTCCTTGTCTGGACACGTATCACAAGATAGATCTCCGCCTCAAAACCCTAGAGATCCCCTTCCATCAGGTATGGCTGACACCTACCTTCTGTATTAATTTTTAGACCTTTTTAATGTTATACCTTATACTTGCAGCCTTCAGCCCTGCATAGAGAAGTTTGAAAAAAATCTCGAAGCAACCCTAACACCTCAGAAAGTGGAAGGCAAAAAAATCACTGTAGTGTATTTTCTTCTTTTCTGAAACTATTGCTTTTAATCCTGTTCAATTTGACATGCTTTAGTGACAACGCGCACCAATAGGGAGTGGCAGTACCAAAGATACTGGACTAGTTTTTTTTACCTACCGCATCGAGGAGAGGCGAGAACAGGAGCTCAGACTAAGATTTTACAGTCATGTAACGGTGGTGACTCTGCTCCTGTGTAAGTCTGGGCAGAAGAAAGGTCTGAACCCTCGTTTCTAACCCTTGAACCTGCAACCTCCTTAGCCACAGCCCCTCTTCTCCTTTTGGGATGCGTTGTCTGTGCTGCTGCATTGCCAGCGGGACTGCCCTTGTCTGGTAGCGTCTCTAGACCCACCCCTATTGTGTACAGCAAATCCTTGTGGAGATACAGTAACCAGTAACACACCACAGGGCACAGCCTGGGCTCTCAGAACAGGAAGGGACCAGGCAGCGGTGGGCAGGGAAGCACAGCGTAGGGTGATGACCTCCTCACAGTTCCAAGCTTGACAGTTGTACTGAGGAGACAGGCACAAAGAAGCTGCTCAGGGAACTGAGATCCGGAGGTTATATAGTTTACATGAGGTCTGTCAATAGCAGAGGTGGACACTACACTCAACCATCCAGCCAGTCTTCATCATTCTCCTAATTCTGTGCTTTTCTGTGCTGCCTTAGAGTTGTTAGAACCAGCTCCGTCTCTCCTAATGTCTTCTGCTTAGGTGGTGACCAAGGACATGGTTACCTTGGAAATAGATGCCATCTGCTACTACCGGTTGGAGAATGCCTCTCTTCTCCTCACCACCCTGGCCAGCATCTCCGGTGCCATCCAGCTGCTGGTGCAGACCACTACAAAGCGCCTCCTGGCACATAGAGCCTTCTCTGAACTTCTCTTGGAGAGGAAGAGCATCAGCCAGGAGATAAAGGTGCTTCCACAGGGGGGAGACAGCAAAGCAAGGGGTGAACTGATGCTCCACAAAAGAAGCTCAGGTGTTCAGTCCCTGAAAAAATCACAGACACTGGTTTGCAGAAGGGTACAATAACAATATGCCTCTTCACAGAAAAATGGGAAGTTTTTCTTCTGTTTGTGTTTTTTTGACTCAGATCAGTTTAGAGAAAGGCCTCACAGGTGGCCATGGTGAGTAGCAGAGAGTATGGTGTGAGGGGTGTGAAGAATCCACCTAGACCAGCTTCGCCAGTACTTTGTAATACCCCTGCTTCAGCACTTACCTCAGACAGGAGATGCTTTCAAGAAATGTATCCTGCAGCCTGAACTGAGTTACCATAAAACCAGTATACATGGGATCTCCAGCAGCCGTTCTCTGCACATGGTGTTCTCTACATGACACATGTACATGATGTCAGGAACTGAATAATACCTATGGAACTGAATTGGTTCCACACTTGAACCAGTATGGGCAACATGCTAAACCCCCGGGGAAAACACAAATCCGAAGTAATGTGAGGGAGGTTATTTTATTTCTGAGGACCTCACACAATAGCACACAAAAACTAACAAATCTGCCTTACAGTCCTGCAGGTAACTGCCCTGAATTGATGTCCCTGCACTGTCTTAGTCCCTGTAAGGTGCCTAAGCCAGGGCTGGTATTCTCCCCATGCTCTAAAAATCTTCCTCTTCACAGGTGGCTTTGGATGCGGTCACAGGCTGCTGGGGGATCAAAGTGGAGAGAACAGAAATGTAGGTAGGAAATGCTGGTAGAGGGGACTTGCCTGGCCCTTTGCAAATGTCCTGCCCTTCTCACTGCTGCCTGCTCCTTTTCCCGCTTTGTCTCCAGCTCTCTCCCTGCAGCTATTCTGCAGAATATTCTGCACCTCTCACCTTCCTGTTTTCCCTGCCCCTTTTCAGTCTCTGCCTTACGTGAAACTTCCACATGTGAAGACTGCGCTTGCTCCTGCACTGAGAACCAGGGCAGGATCCATAGCTGGGATCTCATCACCATTTTGCTGCTGCTGCAGGCAGAGTTTGCACCCAATTCTGGTAGCCCAAGAGGTGCAGCAGGCACCGAACCCCCTCTGTCCCATTCTAAGGCCCCAGGGTCTTAGCACTGTTAGGGATGGGCCCATCCTTCTCTGAACAGAAGGAAACTCCCGTGCCTGTCTCGAGAGCAGTCTCCCAGTGGATTCGCTGCTGCTTCACAAAGACTTAGACTTCAAGTCTCAGAGGCACAAAGACAAGAGGTCTCAAGCCTGGTCACTAGAAATCAAAGCTAGAAAAGAAGGATGGGAATGAAGGTATAAAGCTAAAGTGAGACACGCAAGGAGAGACACCCAGAGAGCAAAGAACGCGAGTGAACTGCTTAAGCAGAGACTGACTGGTGAGCCCATTCCGAGCCTCAGTTTGACCAACCAGTGCTGCCAGGAGAGCCTAGAGCCCAGCTAATCCCTGTCCTTTCCTACCACAGCAACAACGTGCAGCTGCCTGCTGAAGTCCGGCAGTCCCTGGCTGTGGAAGCGGAGGCCCAGAGACAGGCCAAAGTGCGGGTATGCCAACTCTGAATACTACCCATGTCCTTCCAAAGCATCCCTCCTTCCTTTCCCACCCTTGGTTTGAGGTCTCTGGGACATGGTGTCCAGAAGCCTTTGCACTAGCCTAGCCCGGGAGCTGCCCTCTTCAATGCTTTTGCAGCAAGGGTCCTCCCAATTGTGAGCCTCAATGGGCCTAGTAAAAACAAGTTAGACACGAGCTCCCAAATTTTGAGGGGCAATCTTCAGAGAGCAGGAATGTTATAATCATGCTGACCCTGAAAATTGCAAGGTGGCATCTTCCCTCTGTAATGAACAGTCCATGCCCTCCTCCTCTCTGCCTCGCAGAAACCTTTATTCCCCTGCTTGGTAGGTGATCGCTGCTGAGGGGGAAAAGGCAGCTTCTGAGTCCCTGCGGATGGCGGCTGAGATCCTGTCCAGCGCCCCTGCTGCTGCTCAGCTCCGTTACCTCCATGCACTGCACTCCCTTACTACAGAGAAACCTGCGGCTTTCATCTTTCCCTTGCCATTGGATGCCATGAACCTGGCCTCTCTGGCTACCCACAGTCCTCCAGCAGCGAGCAGCCTCCTCACAGACACCGCAAAGCTCCCAGAAAGCCCGAAGGACAAGAAGGACTCACCCATGCTCTAAGTGCTGTCCCAGGGATGGTTGCCACACTGCCCCTGGTCAATCCTGCTCAGACAAGAGAAGGAAGGCAGCCCACCAGCAGGTGCTGGTCTGGAGGCAAGAGGGAAGCCAGCCCAGACCTGTAATATAAAGTGGATTGTACATGGAAGAAACCTTTGCTTGTTTTGGAAAGGGAAAAAGACAAAGCACAAGGAACAGGGTTGGCATGTGTGTAAGCAGGGGGTTGAGGGGTGTCGTCTCTTCCTCTTAACAGGGCCAAATGCACCTTGATCCCCTGGGCCTGGCTCCTGGGGTCAGATCCATCCTGCCCTACCGCATCAGCAGGAAGGACAGACTAGCCCCTATGTACTTAAATACTCCCCATCCCCAAAAGGAACCGCCGGACAGGCCAGGTGGGAGCTCGACAGTCGGAGGGGGAACAGGAAGGGGCCCAGCAAACAGGCAGGTCGGTGGGTGCCGCCAGCCTGGTGGTTCTGCCACGAGGGAACGAGCAGGGTCTCCTGGCACAGTCCTGGATATGGGGTTCCAGTCACCACCCATGGGTACGTGCATACACACAAAGGCAACCAAGGTGTTTAGCCCGAGTTCTAAAACGGGAGAAAGAGGAAGAGGAAAGGGCAGCCTTTGAGGCTGGGCAGGAGCTGTGCAGACAGACAGGCTGTGCTGCTGCTGGCTTCCACTGGGGGGGGAGGCAGGACAAGCTCTGAGCTTGTGGGCATCTCAACATTTTAGAGGCGATCCGTTTAACCAGCTCCCACTGAGCTGAGTAGGGGTAATCTAGCACGGCTGAGGAAGAGCCAACTGAGACCCTCGAGAACACCAATATTTTTGCCAGCTGCAGCTGCCTTGGTAACCTCCACACACAGGGAAGTAACAGAGAAAGTACTCAAAATCCTTATAATCCCTAAAACTCCTATATATCTTTCCTGCCGAAAGCTTTTTGGAATGACCAGGAGCCTACAGGTACTGCAATCCTTTCCCTTGGCAAAGATGTTTCCCCAACAAAGATTTTCTCCCAACGTTGGACACTTCTAAGATTCAGCTGGACAGGGTGCTGGGCCATCTTGTCTAGACTGTGCTTTGGCCAAGAAAGGTCGGACCAGGTGATCCTCGAGGTTCCTTCCAACCTGGTGTTCTATGATGATATGGGACACCGTCAAAGGAAATACCACTGCACTTAGTTTCTCTGATCCTGGTGCCCTCTTAGTGGAGTGACATCAACTCTGCTGCCCTTTTACGTGACCTGCCACATCTCCCCTTCCTTCAAAGCAGGCCTCTCCTCACAGCCATTCCCAGGCCCAATGTTCTGCTGCTGGTGGTGGCTTATGATGTGCAAGATAGAGGGCACTTTGTGGCCTTTCCCTCAATTGTCCACACAGTAGTTGGCCATCATGCCCGTGCCTAGCAGGGTTTGCCCAGCCAGTCACTCACTCTTGTATTTTCACTCATTTTTTCAGTCCTTCTTTGCCTGCTGGCAACACTCGTGCACATTGACACGTATCATCAGTAATACTGTTGTTTTATGCAGCTGTGTCATGAGGCTGGCCTCTATGTACTGCCTTAATACTGCTCTAAAGGAACCCACTTCTACTAAGTGTTTCACCAGCACCTTCAGCTCCCTTGAGGCAGGACAGGCGGACAGACAGACTAGACAGGGAGGGGAGGGGTCAGTATAGGGAGGCAGGACGGGCAGACAGACAGACTGGACGGGGAGGGGTCAGTATAGGGAGGCAGAGCAGTCAGACAGACTGGACAGGGAGGGGAGGGGTCAGTGTATGGAGGCAGGGCAGTCAGACAGAAAGACTGGACAGAGAGGGGTCAGTATAGGGAGGCAGGGAAGGCAGACAGACAGACTGGACAGGGAAGGGAGGGGTCAGTATAGGGTGGCAGGACAGACAGACAGATTGGACAGGGAAGGGAGGGGGTCTGTATAGGGAGGCAGGACAGTCA
>VWZK01013526.1:65520-96880 GCA_013396935.1 Baryphthengus martii | reverse complement strand
TTTGTTAACTCTTAAACCACAACACTGATAAATAGAGGAACTGTGAAATTTTATGGGTTTCTGTTGATACTATCCCCATGCACTAACATCTATATCCATCCATTTTAAGTGCCTGAGAATTTTCTGTCTCTACAAGCTTGGGAGAACTTGGTAGAAACTTCAATCGAAATAATTTGAACAAAGTATGCTTTAGTCTTGAGAGTACCCCCAGGAAATTTCTGTTTCAGCAAGCCCCTGATACAAATAATTGTCAACACTGAATTTCGTGGTAAAAAATAGATACTTGAATTATAAAGAACATCCCTTTAACTCAGGGAAAATGGAATCTGTCTGGTGATTAGAAAAGGACTCAACTTTCTGATTTTATCAGTTCTACGATTCCTCAAGTCTTTCACACAATGTGGAAGACTCCTACTTCCGGAGTGCTCTTCACTTCTGCACTTGCAGAGCATTGCTAACTCTGTTTTTGTTCTGGGATATCATTTTTCAGATACCTACCGGTTAGGAAATAAAAATCAGCTTTTCCATGGCTGTAGACTTACAGAGCAATGTATTTATTTTCATATTTTCATCCCGCCCCCTGCCCCAAAAGAGGGAATTGAATCTACAGGAAGCAAGCTGTACTATGCAGTCTGATCCGCAAGTGCTCTTCCTCCTCTTCCTTGATCAAGTGTTGAGTCATAAAATGTTGTGAAGTCTGAATTCCAGGGATTGCTCTAACAATTTGATGTACTTCACAGTCCTTGAGAATTGCTTTATAGTCTAGCTCTCTGAAGCAATTGGTAATCACAGGCATGAAAGTCAGAAAAAGGAGGATTCTTCTAAATATATTGGCTCAAAGCCTATGCACGAGAAGAAATTAAAACACTGAAATGTGTTAGGGTCAGGAATTTATGCCTTAAAAACAAAGTACTCTGTGAATTCCTTTCTGATTTCCTATAGCCACATTTTATTTTTTTTTAATATGCAAATAAAAGATGTTTTACCAAAGGGGTTTAAAATACATGCCATAATCTTTAACAACAGCTTGTTCTTCATACCTAAGTGAATTACTCTACTTGAAAAAGAAGCAAAAAAAAAATGACATGGTGAAATTCAACATAGTTTGTAATACAGTCAGGATTTCCATTGTAACAAGACATGTGTGGTTAGCCGTGTTACTTTTCAGACTGTGACTATCATTCACTGTATGTACTAACCACTAGAACGCACTCTGCTGAACTATTGAGGACACAATCCAGGACTGGTTTCTCATATTTTCCTGTTGAAGCTAGTTATAGACACCTATAAAGTGTGCCAGGCAGAAAGTGTTCCTGGATACTTTTTTTTTTTTTTTTAGGGTAGTGGGATGAGGGGTTCTTTCATGTTTTGTTTAAGAAATACAATACAAAACTCATTAATGTAAAACAGTAGTTAACTATTAGGAGTTTAGAAAGTATATTTGGTTGTTAGTACACTAATTTAAAACTGGAGATAGGTAACAAAAATTATGAAAAGAAATTGAATAGCGTCTTCTCTGTGGCTTGAAGTTCCAGTACGAACTTTTTTTAGCTCCTCCATCTTTGTCACTTGTCCTCTTGCTGCATCTCAGCAAAAGTAGGAGTAAATAGGTCTGGCTGCTCAGTTCCCTAGTGCTTGATACAAGCTGGAATGGTTTTGTTTTTGTTAACAAATTATAGCTAAGTAAGGATTCTATCTTTCATGGCAAGTGAGGAGGGGGAAAAAAACAAAAAGTTAGATGAGACACTAAAATGCACTAAGTGTTACCAAGTTGTTACTGGTATCTCAGGGTTTGAGTTTTGTTTTTTTGGTTTGGTTTTTTTTTTTGGTAATTATGTACATTTAGTGCATATCTGGGACTATAACTATTGCAGTTGCTGTATCACCCAGTGGCCCCTCCCCAGCCAAGAAGATGGATTGGGAAAAGAGGAGGAGACCCATAGGTTGAAATGAAAGCATATTTAATGAAACAGCCAAACTAATACAAATGCTAGTGTAAATTAAACAAAGATATGCTCACTGCAACAAATATATGGTAGTCACAATATATGGGAAGGCAATCCTCAGGAGCAGGATCAACAGGAGCCTAAGCAGGAGACCCTCCATCCTCAGCAAACTTCCCCCTTTATACGGAGCATGACGTTTATGCTATGGGAGCCAACTCTGGTCAGCTGCCATGGCTGACCCCAAACTGCTAATAGCCTGCAAACCATGGCTGACCTATGATTCTGTCCCACTGAAACCAGGACTTTGATGTAGGTTAAATGTACAGTGAATATGCTGTAAACCATCATCTGAAGAGTGAATATGTCTTGACTTCCCATTGATCTTCTCTCTGTGCTGCAAGGAGGTATGGAAGAATTAATTAGATCTATTACATGAAGACTGAAAAATTGTGAGAGGGTCAGAGAGATGTGAAGAGTTGCTGAAATTTGGCAAGGTTAGGAATTATTCAAATATCCATTTGTGCAGATTTGAGAGAATTTTCCTCACTTTTGAGAGTTTACTGTTTTTTCAGCAAAAGATTGTCCTCAGTTTTAGCGCAGCTCGAAGCTGGAATTGACTACCAAAGTTAAAGGGAAAAAGAGTATTTCCTCAGACATTCAGAAATCATAAAGTGCCTCTGTAACTTTTTTCCCTGTTTTTTTACAATAATTGAAACAAGAGTGCTGCATGTGATTCCTAATCTTGAACCATCTCCTATATTATTAATATTGTAGGAGTGCCAAGCTGAAAACAGCATGCTGTTTTTTAATGAAATACTATGTAATTTTCTATATTTTTGTAACTTTTGCAAAATTAAAATATTTTTAAGCGTTAATATAAAGTACAAAATCTCATCCAATGGCTATTTAAAATCTGCAGCCTATTGATATGTATACATGCTGGACTGATTATCTTTAAGTCAATGACATCTACTCAGTAAATGGTTTCTCAAGCCAAATTTTTTGTCTGAAATACTATATCGAGTTACGACTTGTGAGTGAGTACAGTAAGTTATTTTTGTGAAAGGAGTAGAAATCTCCCCAATGCTTATGTTAGCATATGTATGCTGAGGTAATAAAATAAATGTAAATTACTTACTATTGACAGAAATAGGATTATAAAGGTCTCATAGTTGATTAGTAATGCAAGTTAATCAGTTAATGTAACTCCAGACCAGCATTTCTTAATTTGGAACATATTTTCTAACAAGTATGCTTTACTTACAGGCATTTCAAGATGATTTGGAGCAGGAACAAGTCAAGGTGAATTCTCTAACCCATATGGTAGTGGTGGTGGATGAAAACAGTGGAGACAGAGCTACTGCTGCACTGGAAGAGCAGCTTCAGGTAATGACTAAGCTTCTACCTCAGAAAGAAAGTTATCAGTGGCATTAATTGTTAATAAGGTCAAAGAAGAACTACTAGATGCAGGAAATATTTCTGAGAATGTTTCTGAAATATTTTTGTAGGATATGACTTCTGCATAGATGGATAAATGTATGTGTTTTGAAGAAAAATATCTGTGAGCAACTTTTTTTTTTTTATCTGATATTTCCTTCAGAATCAACCATTGTTATCTATTCAAGGACAAATATGTTTATTTTCTTAATTATAGTTCATTACTCCTGATAGAAATAACATGATTCTTTGTTGTGGTTAAGGAGGATATTGTATATAAAAATCTACACAATTCAGCAGTGTGAGTTACTTAGAATGGGTAATTTTTCTTCCAATGGGAAACTTTTCATATATGTGGTATATTTTGGTATTATAGTACCATAAAGTGTCATTATCTACCGTCAGATGCTTAAAGGCACATTCATATTAAATAATGCCCAGTATGTGTGTATTTTGACACATATGACAATGCTGATTGCACGAATTTGAAATAGGACTTTTTAAAAACAAGCAAACCCAAAACATGAATGTGTACAGCAGTACATTTTTGTAAACAAATAATGGTTATGTTTTTCTAAAACACTTTTCAGGAAAGTCAGTATTTCTCATGTCCAAGTTTCCTAGGAAATGAAGAGAATCATCCCTGTCTGTCCTTAGTTTCATTTCTCTGTTTCAGTGTATATCCTTTTGAGTACACGTGTTTTTTTTACAATGGTTTATAATTTTAGGATTCTTATGACAAAGCTTTCTAGAGTTCTAGAAGTGGAAGAAGATAACATCAGCATCTTTGCAATACAGACCTGTACTAAATTGCATCTTGACTCAAAGCCTAAGCAATCAACAGACAAAAACTTCCATATATTCTATTTTCTAAATAAAATTGAGTATTCTTAAAAGAATGACACATTGGAGATATTTTGGTGATAAAGCTAGCAGCCAAGATGTTCTAAAAATGTGTTAAATATTGGATTTTATTATAAGAAAATCTAGTATTTCAGTCACACATTTACAAATTTATACTTATCGTATTATTTGTATTGCAGTGCTCTTACTGTAACTCATGATTGGTTTTGATGGATAATTATTGTTGAGATGTATTGATACTCCTGTGTTGGTGATCAGATCTCCAGGGTCACTGCTCAGGAAGTGTGGCAGTAGTGCAATCAAGATTCCTTCTATTTTTCTCCTTCAGAAAGGAGAAAGTACTTTTCTTTCATTTTGCTTCATTACCCAAGAAAATAAATGTTTCTGGTTTTTGAGTTATTAAAGCCCAATGTTTCTCTAGAGGAGCTGTCATTACAGTCAGCTGGAAGATATTGCTGTAGGACAGAGAGATATCTATGTGCTATCTTGAATGCAGCTAATTTGGATACCAGTACCAGTAAATCAGTCTGGAATTTAGAGCAGATAGTACCTGTTTGTTTAAGATGCTAGGCACTGCCGCTTCAAAAATAAGTCTGTTTTCTTTACTGCAATTTCTTAGTCACCCAGGGAGCACAACCCAGCCAAGGTAACAGTGCAACGTCTACTGATCTGTCAATTATTTCTTCGTTTTAAATTCATCTTAAGTGTCAGAACTGTGGTGTACCTGCTCAAGACAGTCTTAACCTTCTAGAACTTCTTGCCAGCTCATTGTATTCTGGTCAGTGGAATAAAGCATATCCTTTGTAAGCACATGGTTCTGGAAGCTAAAATAAAGTAGGAAAGCATCTTGAATGGAAGAGAAAGGAAAATGAAATAAAATACAAAAATTAATGGGAAAAGGTTCAACCATGATATTATTGTCTGCTGGTAAACAGTAGGCTCTTCAAAGAGGCCTATGATGAAGTATGACACAAAAAAAAGGAAAAATATTAATGGTATTTGATATTTTTACTGCACTTCATGAATTAGAAGATGTACGACAGATTGTTTTAATAGGGTGAAAAACAAATGAAAGATTAATAGATTATGGGACATTGAGTCTAATTTCACAAAATTTCTGAAAAATTAAGAGCTTATCAGATAATATAGCTGCACCTCTCTTTTGTCATACTTGTGGTACCTGTGCAAAGGTACCATTTGTATCCTGTGCAGCTTCTGTGGCTGAACTATATTGGCATCCAGTTTGAAATAGAGCTCAGACATTACTGCAATATGTTTACCCAATTAAAGAAACATGAAGAATGATGAGTGTAAATGGAACACAACTAAAATACACCGTTTGCAACTGTACTGGTGGAGAAGACACCTGCTATTGGGATAAAGAATGCCCAATTATTACTCTAATTGAGACAGTGTATTCCTTGAAAGATGCCAGTAAGGAAGTTCCTGAGGCACCATACCCTGTAGCACAGGCATGCTCTGAGAAGAGCACAAGGTGCTTTGGAACAGTCCAGCAGCTGTTCAGTTCCCTCCTTGAATCACATTGCCTTAGAGAAGAATCTGGAAGGACAGTTTAATGATCCCGTTGCTCTGGAAGTCACAGAATATGAAGCAGTATTACAGATGTTAATAAAAACAATATACAGATATAAAGCTATGTAGCTTAGGGTGCTAGGGAAGTGTGCAAACTTTTCATACTTTGATGCCCAGGAGAACTAAGTTATCATAGTCCACTTACTATCCTTGGAAAATGCTGTGTATAGACATGGGAGATACAGTGTTTTGACAGGCACAACCATTAGAGCATTTGACAAAAATCACAATGGAGCAAAGTTCAAAGCTTGATTATGTATCTGCCAGTCTGCCTTTTAAAAGTAAAAGAAAACAAGAGCATTCACTGTCAGACAAAAGAGCTTAATAAGACTGCCTGGGTGAGATACTGGTCACGATCAGATTTGGAAGCAAGTGAACAGTTGTTGCTATCTAATAGTCAAGACTGCATTTTTCAAGAAGGTGCAGTTCAGAAATTACTTTTGAAAATCTTTTTGAGATGATGATTCCTGAAATATTTTCATATGTATAAATATGTATGTATATAATTCATATATTTATGCATGCATCTGTATAAAACAATTTTAAAAGCCATAAAAATGTCATTTACTGACTTTAAGTCTCAACAAGATGACAAGATGAACTTCAAATGAACATTATAGAAGCTCTTAAGATTTATTGCATATGCAAAAAAAAAAAAAATAAATCTCTTTCAGTGGCAGTTAGTGGCATAGAAGCCAAAAGTATACCCTGAAACAGATTATCCACAGAAAAGTTAATCTTGTTTGGAAAAATAAAAGTAAACACAACTACAGTGCTTCTCCTCCAAACAGCTATTTCCCTAAGGCAGTCTGACAGAATACAGCTAGCCTAGATGAATGCGAATATTAAAATTTGTTATATATTACATCAGCTATGTGACATATCAGTTTGTGATATGTTGTGAGACTCCATCTGTTTATGGTGCTTCTGAGAACCAAATATTAAGATTTAAAATTCCTAGACCTCCATTAGGCTCAACCCAAAGATTTACCAAAAGACAATTGCTGAGTAAGGCTCAAATCTATATTTAGTGCTGCAAAATCAGAGGACTATACTAGCAAATCTGTTGCTGTAGTCTGAGTCATTTCTCAGGGAAAATGTGAGAATTTATTTTCAGCCCAGAGAAATAAGTGCGTAACATACAGAAGCCATGAGTACAGTGAGTTTTTTCTCTAATTATACCCAGCAGGCAGTAGGTCCCTTAAGGACTCTTGTGGACTAGCTAAAATTATAGCCTTCCTCAGGCTTCAGGGGTTGGGGTCTGTGCTGGAAAGAGATCTGCATTAACTGTATCTAAAGCTTCTTGATGGCTTTTTCCTCTGCTAAGGGAAAGGAGCTGAGTGTGATTATTATTCAGGCTACTTTCCTTTGATTGAAGATGATGTATGAGTAGTTCTTATAAAAATACATCAAAATGAGTGAGGAATGTTAAAGAATATAATAGACTATTTCAGTTGGAAGAGACCTTAGAATGATCTAGTCCAACTTTCTGATCAATTCATGGCTGACCAAGTTAAAGTGTGTTAAGGACATTGTCCAAATGTTTCTCTAACACTGACAGGCTAGGGGGATCAACCATCTCTCTAAGAAACCTATTCCAGTGTTTGACCACCCTCGGTAAAGAAATGCTTACTCATATCCAGTCTGAACCTCCACTGGTGCAGCTTTGAACCATTCCCACATGTCCTGTCACTGTCCTGCCTAGTTTTGTTTGATGCAAAACCAGTATCGAACCCAACCCCACCCATCCACACCCCTACACCCCCCAGATGGCAGTTACGTCACCTGTCCTGTCCGCTCCTCCCTGCAGGTGCGGCCTTTCACTTTCTGCACCCCCTCCCAATGTGGTACACAGCTCTAGCAATGGCCTCAATCTGCACACCAATCCTTGGTACTAACTCTAAACATTGAGCATTATCACTACTAGAAGCACACACTGCCTGCAAAAATATGCTGCTAATTTCAGAAAGTGCAGTTATTTCGAAGAACTTAACTGAAAAGTAAAATCACTGAACAGAATTACTCTGTTCTCACTCAAACCAGGACACTTCTGTCCCTCAAGAGGCCTTTGCTCAACAGCACCTTTCAGTTTGACATCCTCAGCAAACTTGCTAATGGTGTGTTCAAGTCCTGCATCCAGATTGTTGGTAAATATATTGAATAGAATTTGCCCTGAGGAACACCACTGGTGACCAGTCACCAGCCACATGCAGCCCTTATTCACTACACTGCTTTGAGCTCTGGCCTTTAGCCAGTTTTTCACACAGTGCACCATGAACCTGCTCACCCAGAGATTCTCCACCACCTTGTCATTAACTGTAAGGGCTGTGCAGTCGAACCTCTCCCTTACACATGGTGTGAAACCTCCAGGTCTCCTGACCTGCCTATCCCCTGTGAACAGCTTGTGGCCCTCCATTCTAGAACTCCAACTGTGGGGCTCACTCCACCAGGTCTCATTAATATCAATGATGTAGCTCTAGGAGCTGACCAGTGATTGCGGTTCATCCTGTTTGTTTCTCATACTACTGTTATTGGTATACAAGCATTTCAGAACTACACACACTGCTTATTCCTACATAGGATAAATTCTATGAATGTACCAAATATTTATTTTTTTAAAATCAATTTTACATATAGACAAAACCATATTTCTACTATTTCTCATTACTTTAAAGAGTCAATAGCCTTACCTAATTAGAAAAGTATCTTTCAAGAAACCTCTTCTGTTTGTTGCAGACTTGAGACATCATTTCACATTTACTTCAGTGTTCCCAACAGTTGTGTTGATTTTACCCATTTTTTTATGTTCTCATGTATCCTTACTTCGACCTTTTAGCAGACTAGGAATATTTTATCTTCTTTTTGTAGTCATAAAGAATATTTTTTCAGAGTCCTCTCAATACAGAAAAAAAAAAAAGTTATTTTGCATGCAGATTGCTCTAAAAATTCCAGTTACGGCTATGGAAAGAAGCATTTCAAGAGAGCAGGAAGGCATTTTACTTTTAATCTGTATTCAGCTAATTTCTCTGGAGACTTTTTTTCCCAAATGGGAGCAAAACTCTTGTGCAGTCTGAGTTTCCAGCCACCACACAGGCTACTTACAACATCGACTACTATTTGATGTAAAGAAGGAGGTAAAGTTGAGCACCATATGATTTAGTAGTGAATATCTATTTTATAAAGAGATAGTCCTGACATTATGCTTCGGACTTGAAACTTCGTATCTTAAACCTATTCAACTAAACAATGGATCTTGGTGTCATGATCGTTATGTTCTGTCATGAGAAATACCAGGTTTAAAGCAGGTCACAATATCAACCCTTTTATCGGTGCAGTTACTTAGTCATTTTACTTATTTTATTAAAATAAAATGTGTTGTCACTGTTGAGGTTAAAAAAAGGATAGATTTCATGTCTCTTCGAAGTCATGTGCTGAAAATAGTATTTTGTATTGACTCAGCAAAACTTTTTTAGTATGCAAAGCAGTGCATTTCTTAGAGTAAATGCAGAACCAGATACTTGATCTTGTACTCTAGAACTTTTGATGTTTTCTAGATGAGCAAACAAAAAGTATATTTCAAGGCATATTGTAGTGATAAAGGGAAGTTGATGAAGATGTTACTGCAGATATTGAGAGGAAACTAGTTCTTTATGAGGATTGTTAAGAAAAGTCAGCTGCTTGAACATGAGATATTTAAAAATTATGTGAGTGTGAGGATTTTTATAATACTTCCTATCAATAAAAGATTTCCTGCTTCATTTTTAAGACATCAAAATAATGCAATAGAAAGGATACAAAAACTTGATACAGAAACTAGCATAAAGAGAGGGACCTGAGTTTGAGGCTTAGTCTGTGATTAGCATAACTTAAATTTAAGTAATCAAATACAATATGCTGACACATGGAGAAATTAAATAGCTGAGAACATACATGACATCTATGTGAGTGCCTGCTGCTATTGCCATCATAGACATCAAGGAAAATGATAGGTGTATACCAATACTCAGAGCATTCACTATCTATGATTACTTGATTTATGGGCAGTTATGTATGGTATGTATTGATATGAAACTGTGCTTAATTGCAGTTAGCAGTAGAAAAGGAGCCATATAAGTGTAGATTTAATGATCCTAGGACTGAGTCTCTAACACAAACTAGGCTAACTGTGTAGATATTCCTACTTAAGTATCTAATAGGGTTCTGTACTGTATGGATTAGTATACCTCAAAATAATTTTGGTTTGTTTTGTATTCTAGTAGATAATATTTAGGGTGTTCTCCTTGAAAAGAGTTTAGAAAAAGAAATGTTTATATTTTAAACAGTACTTTGGAAGTGATTAAAAGAGGAGAAAAGATCTAGTCCTCTTAAGTATGATTTTTCAGTTTACTTCAAATATATTATCAATCCCATGTAATTAATTCTTTATTGATTATTTAATAATTAATTTTAGTAATTAGTAATAACTAGTTTGTTATTCGTTTGTGTAGATTAGCATTTCCACTAACTCCAAGTTTTCTTCTGCATCCATGCACGTATATGTAAATACATATCCGTTATATAGGTCTCTTTGCGAGGTGGAGATGTAAGAGCTTGCATAACTTGTGATGTTGCATACTTTAAGAAGGAGATTTCTTTTGGAAGTCCATTCATTGTTTTTTAGAGGTCCTGTTTGAGTGAAAGGTTTATCTTGCCAAAGACCTTGTATTTGGCTTGGTATGAGAATTCAAAATTTTGGGCAAGTGTAAATTATCGGTTCGATTTCATCAGTGTAATTTATTCTGATCTATACCTGCATTACCAGTGGAGAGGTGTCTGGTCATGAAAATATTTTTCTAAACATACTACTCTAAATCAGAGATGACAAAACCCTTTCTGCTTAAACGTGGGGTGGTTCATGAATCCGTGGGTAAAAACTTTGTTTTTTAAAATGTAGCACATAATTAGTAACTATAAACTTCACAGTAAATCAGTCACTAAACCAAATATGATTCACCTCACTATCTGTATATATATAATTTTAGAAATTAAGAGGTTTTTCTCCTATGATACTGGGAAGAAAGGACATACAGGGAAACTAAAGTACTTAGCCTTGGACATTGTTGAATAATAAGCCACTTTTTATGACTTCATTGAATCATATACAGTGTTTTTGAGTAGTTAACGAACAATAGTTACCATGAATTGTGGGAATTATTAGGAAAGACTGAGTCTCAGATCAGAGTTCAGATTAGAAGCACATGAGCTACGAGGAAGGGTATTCCTATGATTTTTGAACTCATAATTATCAAGAAAAGCAATCAAGATAAAAAAAATGTTCAATTGAATATAAGAAACTGATCAAGTGATAGATATTGCAGATGTGCTAGGTTGTCTTCTGGGCTTGGAAAAAAGTGAGGATGGATGTGTTGAGACTGTCTTGAGCTAAACCGGAAATGTAATCATATTCAGGACAAATTAAACTAAATATAGTTCAGCATTTTATTATATTAAGGCTTTTAATTTTTCAAATAAATGAAAGTATAATTTTTGCAGTGTGGTATACATAGTATTTAGCCTGTGAGAGTAATTAACACTATTTATGAAATCGTGATTTATTTTTCGTCATGGAAGGAAAAAAGTAGTATTTTATTTTTAAACAGAAAGTGTTTTCACATGAATTTGTAATGGCGTAGGAAAATCAGGTTGTCTTGTTTAAAAAAAAAAAAAAAGTAAACAAATACAAACATCTGTTCTGTGTTTCTAGCACTTTGGAAAACGGTGGGCGGCCATTTGCAGATGGACAGAAGACCGATGGGTCCTTCTGCAAGATATTCTTCGTAAATGGCAGCACTTTGCGGAAGAACAGGTGAGTAGTTTTAGCAGTTATTAACTTGGAATGTTCTTTAAAAATGGCACTAGGGAAGACCTGACTGAAGCCTTTTTATTCTCTCTGATTTTCTTTTAGTGCCTTTTTGATGCATGGCTTACTGAGAAAGAGGAAGCTGTGAGCAAAATTCATACAACTGGCTTTAAAGATCAAAATGAAATGCTGACCAGTCTACGTCAATTAGCTGTATGTATTTGTCCTTCTATCTTATGTTCAACATGATTATTTGTGAGTTTGACTGCATGTGACTTTATTTCACTCTTACAATCCGGCTTAACAGAAAAGCTGTGCCATACTTTGGAAATGGATGTTGTTTCACATGTATGGAATAGGTTGCTTCATGACCTTGCTGATAAAGGAACCAGTAGGTAGAGACATACTATTTTGATCAATAAAAATACCATGATATTTCTGAAGCTTAGGTAACTGTGATGTTTTTAAAATAAACTCTATTTTATCCTCATATATACGAGTATATAAGGTTTTTAAAGAAAAATTAAAATTCTTACAGCTTAATCTTTAGAATTCATAGCTACTCTGCAGCTGGTCCAGAATTAGTAGTAAATGTCCCTATTGATTCATAGAATGACTACAAAGTTAATAGTTTTTTATAACTTTTTTCCAAAATTCAAGACCCCAAAATATGATTGTTAGCATAATCTTAAAACACTGTAATTTTTATGTTACCATACTTTTTTTTTTTTTTGTCTTTCTCCTTTTTGCTTTTTTAAGTCTACAGGCTAATAAAAACATATATTTAGAAGTACAGACTTGGATTAAAGATTACTTAGGACTCAATCAACTTCATTGTAGAGGAAAGAAATCGTCATGAAATCAGTTGTCTCTGTATATGCTTGGAAATTCTAGTAATCTAATGTGTAAGCAATCTTAAAATTGACTTCAAGCCAGGCTTTTATTAATGTAGAATGAATTAGAGACAACTCAGGATGCATTAGAGTACTTTCATGAAGAAAAATGTATGGCAAGAAATTCAGATTTATTCAAGAAATGGGTACTTGTGGATTTTGGCAAGTTGCTGGAGGAAATAGGGACTGAGGGTTAAAATGTTAATCTCAAATTGTGAAGTAGCAATCTATTAATGGTTTGAAAGTGTTAAGGGTAAGATCAGTTTTGGTACCTTTCAGAATTGCTTGGAAATATGAAGTTAAGTAGGAAATATGTTCCATTATTAGGATTTTTATAAATTTGTTTAGTGAAATAAATACACACTCTTTCCAAGTTAATTATGTTGCCAGCTTATACTGTTAAGCATTATTCTTATGAAAGCATTACGATTTTTCATGAAACTGAACACCACAGTAAATAGTGATTCTTCCATCCCCCTGAACCTCAACGAGAATGATGTCAACCTTGACTGAACAGGTGGGCTTTATTAATAGCAAATTAATATTTTTTTACACATGAATAACTTTGATGCTTTTAGAAGCAGCTGATCCATAATGCAAAAGTTCAGATATTTAAATGTTGATGGTATGCTGGAGGAACACTACTTCTCTAGTCTCTTTTATTTGTAGCAGAAAAATATTTTCTACTTTCGGGATTTTTCTATTGAGTTTTAGACCAAGTATCAGTTATCTGCAAATTCCAGTGATTATATATTTTTACTTTCACATAATGTCATATTGCCAGGAGTTTTTGGATGAATATTTACTGTTAGTCTTCTGTGAATCATGGAAAATTTGTATTAATAATTCACCCACAAGAAAATTATTGTTGGAATATATTCTTCCACTCTTGGACTGGCTTTTAGGAGTAGGGAGTAATGAGATCATGATAATCCTGACCCTGGCATCCAAATTATGCCTGTCTTTTGGCATATGTTATTTTGGACATAGAGATGTGTTTGAATGTAGTAAAGGAGAAGCTGTGATAAAAAAAAAATTGACTTTATAATTAGCCAGCTTAATCCAGAATTGTAAAGATGAGTCTGTGAGGCAATAAACATACATTATTTACTAATATAAAAAATGTTTGTTTTCTTAACAATATGATAGCTTGGTCTCTCAGTTGTCTAATAGCTTCCAGCAGGAAACTCTCTCTCTCCTGAGAGAAGACCTTATCAGTGTCTAGATATCTAGAGGGTGGATGCAAGGAGCCTGGAACTGGACTCTATTGAGTAATTCCCAGTGACAGAACAATGGGCACAAGCTGGAACACAGGAAGTTTCGTTTAAATATGAGGAAATACTTCTTTACTGTGAGGGTGACAAAGCGCTGGAACAGGCTGCCCAAGGAGGTTGTGGAGACTTTCAAAACCAACCTGGATACAATCCTGTGTAATGTGCTCTAGGCAATCCTGCTTTAGCAGGGGGATTGGCCTAGGTGATCTCTAGAGATCCCTTCCAGCTCCAACGATTCTGTGATTCTGTTACAGTATTAGTTTGTCCTGTTAGATCTTAAGAATTTTAGGTTTTATATCATGATACAGCATAAAAACTTCTCACCTTTTTTTCCTGTCTCTCTCATATGCACAACTTGGTCCTGTTGTTTAGCCAAGTTTCAGTCTCTTAAGCCTGAAGGAAATTTCTGAAATATTTTATTAAACCATTTATCATTATTACTGCTTATTTGAAATTCTACAACCCTTCTACAAGGTCCTAAGCCTTCTAAAGTGACTGAAAAGAAATAGGTCTGTGGGGATGCTGTTCACAATATGAAAAAAATATTGACTCTTATATTAATCATTACATCACATAGTAACAAATAGAAAGTAAAATAAGCAAGAGCAGCTGGTGGTTTTCATGCATATTTGCAATTCAGGATACTTCTGAAGAAATCAGGATTTAGCTACTGCTTGTTGGTGCAGAAATACGTCAGTGTCTTCTCTACGGTAATTTTAGCTCATGTTTTTCAAATGAGAGGAAATACACTCTAACTTTAGCTAAGATGGAATTTTTGATAGTGAGCAGTATTACTGTTTAAAAATAAGCTTTCGTTTTCCTGCCAACATTTGATAAACATATATTTTCAGACAGTAACGACGATTTTGAGTAAGCAGAAAAACTGAGATTGTTCCTAAACTTCCATACATGGATCCCTGGTTTATGATTGCTGGAAGATTTTTGCAGCCCAAATTCTGATTCTTTGACTTAATATAAACAAGCATGTATTTTCCTAGAATTTAATCCTTTCAAATGATTTGACTACAGGCTCACCGTTCTTAACAAATACTAGTTCTTTGTAGATTCTTTCTCAGATGTAATTTCACCAAACTGAGAGAAGGAGGCGAGTTAAAACATTTTAAATAAAACTAGATGAAGTAAACTTTGACATTCAATTTGGTGTCAGAATGACATATGGAAATGGGATACACTCTGGGCAGTGGAAGACAAAATGTTTTTAAATTCATCTAAGAGAAGATCACGCAGCAATTACTGTAGATTTGGAGAAAATTTCCAACCAAATCAGACTAGGATAATGAGAAATAAGAACAATCTTAGAACACCTTCCTCCCATCCCTCTCTTCATCTGAGGCTCAACTTCATTCCCAATAGCTCTGTCTCCTCCCCATGAATGATGCAGGGGCATGGGGAATAGAGATTGTGGTCAGTTCATCACACATTGTCTCTCCTGCATCTTCCTCTACACAGTATCCCTGCTCCAGCATGGTGTTCCACCCCTAGGAGACAGTCCTTCATGAACTGCTGCAAAGTGCATGCTTTCCACAGGCTGCAGTTCTTCATAAACTGCTCCAGCAGGGGTCCTTTCCATAGGATGTAGTCCTTCAGGAACAGGCTGCTCTGGTGTGAGTCCCCCATGAAGTCCCAAGCCCTGCCAGGAAACCTGCTCCAGCATGGGTTTGTCTCTGTCCACAGGTTCTGCCAGGAGCCTGCTCCAGTGTGTCTCTCCACAGGGTCATAGCTTCTTTCAGGCACATCCACCTGCTTCTCCATGGTCCTCTGTGGGCTGCACAGCATGGGACAACATGCATCACTGTGGTCTTACCATGGGCTGAAGGGCAATCTCTGCCGTGGCTCCTGGAGCACCTCCTCTCCCTGCTTCTCTGACCTTAGAATCATAGAATCATAGCATTGTCTAGGTTGGAAGGGACCTTCAGAGGTCATCTAGTCCAACCCCCCTGCAGGGACATCATCTACTAGAGCAGGTTACTCAGAGCCACGTCAAGCCCCACCTTGATTGTCTCCAGGGATGGGGCCTCAACCACCTCCTTGGGCAACCTGTTCCAGTGTTCTATCACCCTCCTGGTAAAGAAATTCTTCCTTGTTGCCTGCAGGGCTGTTTCTCTCACATTTTTCTCATTCCTCTCACAGCTGCTGTGCAGCACTGTTTATCCTCTCTTAATGATACTATCACAGAGGCATCACTGAATGCGCTGATGAGCTCAGCTTTGGGCAGTTCCAGGTCTGTTTTGGAGCTGACTGGGACTTGTTCTAGTTGACATAACGGCAGCCACTGGTGTGTTCTCACAGACTCCACCTTTGCAGCCCCCCTACTGCCAAAATCTTGCCATGTAAACCTGGTGTAGATGCTGTCCCTCTTTTTTCCCTCAGATTTATCAGTCGTGTTTTCTTTGTTATTGAAATATATTTTTTGCAGGATAGCAATTCACTTAGTTCTAACTTTACATTAAAATCGATATCAAGTCAGTTGGATTTCTTTATAATTTATATACTGTACCCATAGTATGTATTTGGAAAAATTTTTGTTTAGATAAAATTGTGGTTTGCAAAAAAAAAAAAATTGTGTTTTAAAAATCTCAAATCTCAAATGACTTGTTTCAGATTATTCATTCAGTATTTGTATGTGAAAATTTATCTCCTTTTTCAGGAGGCTGAGGTGAAATTTTGCTGTCGTATATGGGACAGGCTTGATAGATAGTTTTCATGTCCTGTGCCAAACCTGTAAAATGAAGGTGATGGTGTTCCTCTTTTTCATATAACGTATTGAGATCTACTGCAAAGGTATAAAAAAGGTATAGACCTCTGTCTAGGTCTATATATTTATAGTAAATAGCCCATTGATATAGATTTAATTTTTTTTTTCCTTCACTTAATGTAAATTTCTGTACCTATTAGAAGAGATAGATTAGATATTATAACATTTTTTACTAGAACAATTACTTTAGAGCAGATGTTACAGATTAGAATATTACAATGAGTGCAGAAAAGTTTTTTTGTGATGTTTAAGGGAAAGAAAACCAGCAATAATTAAAAACTTAGAAACCAACTAGTAGAAGCATATTACCAGCAAATATGGAAAACACTTTATAATGTTCAAATATTGGAGTTTACAGTATGCACTTGACAGAAGTTATGACTATTTAATAATTAATTTCATGAAGCAAACAGTACTGTTTATTCTCTTGCAGACTGATAAATTACGTATTTTGTTGCTAGCTGATTACTAGTTTTGGTCTGTTCTTGTACCAGATTAAAACAAAACTATAGCATATTGCTGGTTTCTGTAGCATGTTGATAGGTTTTCAGTAACAAAACTAGAATTCCCTAGTGCATTTTTACAGGCTAACTGTAGGTATGAAAAAAGCATATTAGGTACTAGTGAGCGGCGCCTTTAACATAAAAAGTTTTATTATCGTTTCCTGTCTAGTGTTTCTCTTACTGATTGCGCTCTGTGTATCTGGGATTGATGCAGAACTCATTTGTGTATTATACAGCTGTTGTCAGCTGTGAAGGTTGGAAATAAAACACTTCAGAATTCACTAATCATGTATCATAGGGTACTATTTTTGATTATTTCGATGAGTGCATGTGGTGGATTTCACTTCTGGTGGTGGATTTCAGCTTTTTCTGACACTGTAGGCAAAAGTCAAATATAGAAATCCTTGAAATTTTAAGACAGTAAATTGTTTTAAATCTAGTCTGCTCCTCTGTTAGATCTGCTCCTACGCAAACAGATTCTTAAATATAAAGTGTGTTCGCTGCTATTTCTTAGAAACATGACAATTGAAATTTTTATATTAACTATATCTAACATTAGTAATTATGATATTTCAAAGCTCATCTGAAGTGGAAAGAGTACTGATTACAAAGGCTACAAATCTCATTTTTATTGAGGTGTATTTTAGATTACAATTTTGGATTACATGGCTGCAGGAAAGTACATGCAGTTTAAATTGTGTTGTCTAATTATTTATTTAATTATCCCTTTCATGTCTTGGGGATTAGGTTGCAATCCTCAGATGCATGGAGAGTTCAAAATTTCACCATGGTTAGCACAGATTAGGGTGTAGAGAATGAATGCATAAAATATGAATATCAGTGGAGTAAGCCAGTGGAGGCATTAAAAATTAAACCCAGGTTAGAACTGGAGCTATGGATGACTCTTGGATCTGTGAAGAACATACTCCATAGAGAGCTTTGCATATATACATCTCAGGAGTTTCAAGGTCCCTGGGCAGTTTACTGCACTAGTAATGTGAAGACTGATGATTTCTTCTTTTCTGTTAGCATCCATGGGTTGAAGTAGTATGGCAGCTTGCAGAGCACAGAAGTTGTACGTGGGAATTTCCAGGCTCTCAGCTGCAGGGCCCTTTCCTTGGCGCACTTGGTAGAGCTCCTGGGGTTCCCAAGGCTTCCCCATTCCATGGGAGGCTGCTGCCATCTAACCACGGTCCGCTAAGATCCGAGGAAAATGAAAAATATATGATTCTTCAGTGCTACCAAAACAAAACTTACTTTCTTTGACCTTTTCTTTAATTATTTTTCTTTTTTTTATCCTGTTTTGGGGTTAAATATTATTTTTTCTAGAAAACAGGTTTTTCCCAGTAAGTTTAAATATGCAGTATATGACAAGTACAACA
Source organism: Baryphthengus martii (assembly GCA_013396935.1). NCBI lineage: Eukaryota > Metazoa > Chordata > Aves > Coraciiformes > Momotidae > Baryphthengus > Baryphthengus martii. The sequence goes on along the minus strand of VWZK01013526.1, from coordinate 78,373 downwards.
AAAGTTTACAGAAAGAGTTTGAAATGTTGATACAGTTGTTAACATTAGTGCAGTTTTAAGGTTATTAATGTCACACTGCTGTTAGGTTTTTGATTTATGTCACCACCTGAGGCATGCTGTGATGTCTGGAGTTGCTCCACCTGTCATGTTATATTGCTTTGTGAAGTGCAGTGTGTCCATTCCGCTGTGCCAGCTCTGCCAACAGTTTTTACAGTAACAACAGCATGGAAGTATAGGAGTTCATATGAAATACCTTTACCCATTTCTCGTCCTTTATGATGCTGTCTTTAGGATTTTTCTTCTAAGTTTGTTGGATTGGGGGATGGCTTGGGTCATTGTGCGTGTTGTGTATGAATTACTGTTTTTCCTGGTTTTACTTTGTTTAACAGATCCTAAAAGGAGATCTAGAAATGAAAAGGCAAATGATGGGTAAGCTGAAGTCACTCAGCCAAGACCTCCTTGTGGCCGTTAAAAATAAAGCAGTGGCTCAAAAGCTTGAAAGTCGTCTTGAAAATTTTGCCCAGCGTTGGGATAGCCTTGTGCAGAAGGTGGAGAGCAATTCTCAACAGGTTTGATAAAATCATTGTTTTGCCAGTTGGTGACAGTCAAATTCTTTGCTAGTCAAATGCTTGAAGTGGTTTTGTTGCTGTTTGTTGTATTGTTTTAAACCCCTGCATAATTGCTTAGGACATACTTTATTTTCAGGACAGTATAATACAACCGTAATATAACTTTCCAGAATTTTATTTATCTCTTTAGTTTCTGATCTCTCTTTATATTGTTTATTACTTTCTTGGATTGTTAACTATGTTTTCAGGGATGATACAATCCATAATGAAAATACTCTTTCCAGTTGATATATTTTTAAACTATAACAGTTGGTCACTTGAAATGCAGTTTTTATCGCTGTCTCTGTAGAGTAGCAAATTATAAGAACTGTTTGCGAGTTAGAGAGAAGTTGCTATTTCTTTTCAACAAAGAAAATTTATAATAGGTTGTTGATTTACTTCTGTTTGTGTTATGCTGCTTTACATGGTTAAAAGAGAAACCATAAAAAGAGAAGTTTCTTGGAAAAATAAATAAATCAATCCATACCTGTAGTCAAAATGCCAATAAAAAAAGAATATAATTTGCTATTATTTAGTCCAGCTCCTTTATATTAACTATAATATATTAAAAAAGAAATTGAGATTTTAAAATTTCACATTTTTTAAACCAGACAACGACAAAAAAAGTGGTTTGATGTAGCACCGGAAAACATATCCGCTTATTTTTCCTAGCCATCTGTCAGCATTTCTTTCATATTGGAGTTAAACCCAAATCAGCTGTTGGTATGCAGTTGTGGGCATATCGCTTCATATTCTGGAGATATTGCACATTCACTGTTAATTGAAGGACCACTTCCTAAGGCACTTTTCATAGTTTAGATGTATACTCTATGAAGTACTGATGGTGTACTTTTTGCCATATATTTCTATCTGGGCAAGACAGATGACGTTAGTGGGGTTTATACATGTATTCATTACGCATTTCGACAGCAAGAAAAAAATGCCTCTAAAATATCTGTTCTCTCTAATCATGAACTAGGGAGGAGTGGAGTTGGAAGAAAGTGTCAAATTCAACATTTTTTTCTCTATGGTCTATCAAAAATATAGATTTTTATGAATCAAACTTAGATATTGAATTCAAAATTAACTATTCCATTTATTAATAATTCTCATAGTACCTTCATGACGACATTTTTGTCATTAGTTATTTTCCCTCCCTCTCTTCTAAAGTATCACTAGGTGATTAACTTGTTAATAAAATAAGAAATTAAATGGAAGAGACATCATCAGCCTCAGTTCAAAGTTGATTCTCCAACTTGACATAGCAAGCAGTTATACAACCAAAATAAAAGTGCAGAAACTCCCACATTTAGCTAATTCATTGCTGCTGAATTTAAGCATGCTACAAATGAGTGGAAGGCAAGGCTGAGAGAGACATACCTCTAAAAAGCAGTTTGTCCTTGTCATTAAAATGTCAGCTTTCCTTTGTTGACCACACAGTGGAATCAAGGACAAGGACAACTTGCTTAGACTAGATACACAGCTGTTTGAAACTCTAAACCCATTATGCCTCACTGAATTGTACTGAAAACCTTCCCTAACTAAAGAAAACACCATTCCTCATCTGAACTTCCTCACTCACATACATACATTTCATCAAAGAACAGATGACAGCTCCAAAAGTGAGTGTTAAGGAAAATTATGAGTTTATCAGGATGGAGGGCACTTCCAAAGGCAGTAATAAATGATGTCATTAAAGGTAGGCTGCCGTGTAAAAAAGCAATAAAATGGCATAAAACTACTGAAGTGCTATACACATATTGTACACATGTTTGCCTGTAGAGAATGAAAACGAAGATTCAAATTTGTCCACTCTGAAAAGAGATGAATTTTAACATGTTTTTAAGATGAGCTTGCTGGTGTGAAACTGCAGACAAGCATTGTATTTTGAAAGCCTTTTAATGTGCATCTTTGTGAGTCACCTTAGCACTTTCCATATGACTTTCTACTGAGTTAAAGGCCTAGTCTGTATTGCCCCTTCTCAGATTCACAGTTACCTGTCAGGACCTGAGAGGGATGAGGTAACTATAGTGTCATTATTTGGACCATCTTTAAATAATAATGAAACACAACACTACCGTGGTTGGATTAAAGAGATGATTTGTTGATTTTAAATTTCTTTTTATTATTTTTTTTTTTTTTTTCTGGGAAAGCTAATAAAAGCTACTTCCTTTATGATTTTTTTTTCTTTCTTGTATTTTTAATCATTGTCTTTTACCCAATAAATTGTGTGCACTCTAAATGGGAACCAACCTCATCTCGAAGAGTTACATTGAAGTGTAATGTTTGGTGCCTTTTAGTCTTACCCAGTCTCTAACTAGAATTACTATGAACTTCTGAGTCACATCTCTGTTCTGCTTTTGAAGTATATAGTGTTTAACCTCCAGTCCTATTGATTAACCATGAAAAATATACTTCTTTACTGTTTTGACATGTAAATCATTGCCCCCCCCACAGCATCGTGACTTGACTGCTCTGAGCATATGGTAATTGCACTGACTGCTTTTGAAGCACAGTACCCAATCACCAGCTGAAACTGATTCTCCTGTGTAATTGGTAGTATGCTGCAGATGATTCCTACAGTGCCTTAGCTATGATTTATCCTGTTTTACACCTTCTTCACTGTAAACCATCCTGGTATTGATTGGCAAATGGAAACATGACAGGTTATGACCTCGGATGTCAGAAACATCATCCTATCATTGATTTTTGGATAAAACTGAGTGTAATAAGAATTTTGAGAGAAGAGGAGAGTAAGATTGTACCCAAAACTGTATATAAGGAGCAAGTAATTATTTGGAGTGTTCTTAACTTACAGAGATATCTCAGAGAAAGATGACATCAGGTGTTATCCTCACATTTCATAGAACTCTCAGCATCAGAAGCTTTAACTTACTTTTCTGCCCCTCTCCACAAATTAATTAAAAATAAAATTGAAAAGAATGCTGTATCATGTTTTAATAAAACTATGTGGAAATGTTTCCTTTAATATTGTTATGATTTCTGTAGAAGAAAATAACAAAGTCAATACATCTTGTTGAGGGAACTAAAAGAAGAGTATTAATAACTAATATTGTAGTGATTAAAAAGTCAACTGAGTGTTTTTCTTTTTCAAATAATTTATGTAGCTTATATGTTAGCTAAGTCCCTGCAGTTCACAAACAGCTTGTTCCAGCTGACATAATTAATCCAGAGATTAAAAAAAAAAAAAAGCAACAAAGCTCTGCTCTGAATCTTAATGTTGTAGTCTTCTGGGTAGTCCAGATTCTGTTCTAAAGCCTAGACAGCTAGTCATTAGAGGCAAGCATAGCACTGAGCTGACTACTGCATATTAAGAAAGACTGCCAAAATTATAGTAGTGATGGACTTCCCTGCTGATCACATCTACTGGCAGACTGGACAAAAAATAGAAAGACTTTTGCAGTTAGAAGACCATGTGAAAGATTCTGCAATGTTTGCAGGAATTTGGTGTTTTGTTTGGGTTTTTTTCGGGTTTTTTCAGCTTTGCTGATGTTGTCTGCTGAGAAGAGGCTGATTGCTAACACTCTTCCCCTTTCCTTGTCACTCAATTTTTTTCAATATAAGAAAGCATCGTGGGAAAGGTGTTATAGTTAAGTTACCTGGTATGCCTCTTCTACATAGTTTATAGAAACAACAATGTCTCAATAACTAAGGTAACTCAATTCTCTTACTGAGGTTCTGATACCAGAACCAAAAGATAATTTATGTGTTTATATATAGTTTCATGGAATTTTAGGTACTGTCATTCCTGTCATTGAATTGGAACGTCTTTCTAATTCTTGCACATTGGCAGTCAGCAGAGAAGCGGAGTTTCTAGTGCACAGTTTTTTCTGCTCCTGTTATAACTTCTTCCTTTTATTTTCCATTTCACTGCTCCTAAACTGTGAGGTGGTCATTGAAGCTGTAACTAGAGCATTTTGACAAATGAGCCATCATCTGACAGAACTAAAAAAAGAAGTGACCCGTTTTTCATGAGTTAAGGGACTTAAGAACAGCTGCCCACATCTAAGTGGAAAGTTTGTAGTTTGGTGTTATATGGAAACAAATGTAAATGGGCAGTGCATGCACAGCCAGTATCTTTGAAACAAAGGAGCAGAATTTTTTTTTTTTTTTTGCTAATGCAGCTGAACCATATGAAGGGTTTGTTTTCATAGTACCAGGCGAAGTTAAATGCATTACCCTGTTAATGTTTACAGTGTTACATAATATATGTATTGGTATCTATTATGACCCCTTAATATTAGTTTTTAATTTGGAATAAAGCTGATGCAAATTAATTTGCCTTCTAGTGCATGTTTTCGAATTTAAGATTTCCTGACACAAAGCTAACTGCTGTTTTGTATAAGTAGGTTGTGATAAATTACATTCTAATTTGAAAAGTATTATAAATGGTAAAAATAACAATAGGTAATTTAGTCCCGTTACCATGCCTTTATCACTTCTCAAGGAATACATTTTCAGAATGGAGGCAGAGTACCATACAGTAATAGTAACATTTTATATATTTGCTATCAGTCAATTTCCTCAAAAAATTGGCTGTTAATTTCTTTTCTTCATTCAACATCACTTACATGGAGATCTAAGTTCATTCTGTTTAGGATTGTTTCTGATTTTGATATTGATTTCTGCAGATATTTTATTCACACAGCATGAGTCAGATAAAACAATTTGGTTTGAATTGCATATAGAGTTATTTTTTTCTGGAGGTCAACCTATGATCAGATGGTAGCAGTTTCTCATTATTTTCTACTGCTATTCCAAACAGTCTTTACTGAAGTCTTTCAAACAATGTGTGACCTCTGTTTTTATACTTCTCACAGATTTCGCAGGCTGTTACTACCACTCAGACATCAGTAACACAGACAACTGTAATGGAAACTGTAACTATGGTGACCACAAGAGAACAAATCCTGGTTAAGCATGCTAAAGAGGAACTCCCACCACCTCCACCCCACAAAAAAAGGCAACTCCTTCTGGATTCAGAAATTAGGAGGAGGTGAGAATCATTTAAGAGATGGAGAGAGAATACTGATAGATTTTGGATGAGAATGCAAAAATAGTAATTTGACTGTAGTAGTTTGCTGTATGTTCTTGGGGTTTTTTTGAGGTCAAAATTATATTTCTGTTCTCTATTAAGGTACCAATTGATTTATCTTTCTTTACTCAGAATGAGTTACAGATTTTTTTTTTTTGTGCTTCTAATCCACCTATTGTGCAGTATAGAATTTTAATAATTACATCAATACCATTGTGAGAGTATTTATAGTCAGTAGAATTCCATATATGTGGCATTGTAGGTGTCCTGCTTGACTATAGTCTTGAAACTTGAAAGACAAGTTCCATTAGTTCTCAGCTTTCTAGAGTCTTTAAAAAAGAAATTTTTTATAGTTAAAATACTAGTAGTGCAGATATTGCCTGATTTCTGAATTTCAAGTTGTAGTCTTTCTGGCATGTGCGTCAGCAGTAGAAATAACAGTTCTTGAGGCAGAGTTAGTATTTGGTGAAACATGCGGTATGATTATTTTCAGATTTTTTCCTGTATAACTCAAGTACAAGTGACAAGGGATTTTAGACTAATACTGAACACTTGTTAAAGTCCAAAGAAAAAATTCTGATGAGTTTAAGTAGAATTGGCTCAAGCACTAAATGTCTGAATGAGATGCCAAGAAGCTTGGCTTCAGACAGTCATTGTAATGGTTGTTTTGGAAATGTTTTTTGATATTCACATAAACATATGAATTCCAAGGTAACAGATTCAAGGATTGAAAGGAATGTAAAACTGCAGTCAGGGTCTAATTTCTATACAAAGTATCTTTGTTTAGTTTAATGTGTTTTCAAGGATAAGCTATTTTCTTGTAAAGTAGTCTGTAACTTACTAAGAAGAATAAAACATAACAAGAATAGGAGAAATCTGACTTTTTTTTTTTTTAAATGAAGGAATATGTCGTGGAAAAAAAATAGAGACTTAGATACAAGTTTTTCAATACATAGCTATCTGAAGTGAGATTTATCTTGCTCCCATTTGACCATTCCAAAAGTAAGGTTCCTAGTTTAGCCTCATTATTTAGGAATTTTGCATATGTGATATAAGATTCACCCCCTTTCTGTTAAATTGGGTAACTATTCCTACTATAGAAAGTGCTTGGAATAGATATCTTTGTTAGCTGAATTTGAATTAATTGAATCTTATCTCCAAAATCCTGATTTGGAATCTGATTTGTTCACAGATCCTGGCTTACCATGAAAAAATACTGAGAGTTATATTTTGCTATATATTCCCAAGCAGTCAAAAATAATGTATAGTGAAGGGTATCAGAAGACTCACAATTCTTGAATTTATTCAAGGAATTGTTAGATAGCAATGTTTTTACTTAATAGATATTATAAGCAATAGTGCTCTTGTTGATGTTTCAGTAGTAAGATGCAAAGATCCCAAATAGTATTGAAGCTGTTACCTTATATGCAAGAGTAAACCTATATTAAGACATGATTCCTACCTTGAAAATATTTGCATTATTTTGAAATTGAAAATTTAAGAATTAAAATTCCTCTGAAATTATAAAGTGTTTCAATACCTGGTATCTTAAAACTTGACATAAATATAAGGAAACGAAATTCAAATCTACTGTTATAAAGGAAGACATTATTTTAGTTAAAACTAAATGGAGTAGAGTGATATTTTTAAACCTATATTTTATGATTCTGCAAGAAAGTTGTTGCTTCATATTGTTATAAAATTGGAGACCAATTTGCAACAGATACTCCTTTCTCAGCTACTAAATACTGTTAGTCTGTATTTTCCTTCTTGCTTGCATTCTTTTGATCTGCTTTAATACTGAAAGTAAAATCATCAGGGCACAGCAGGCTACAGACTTCTGAGTTGTCATACAAGGAAACTAATGGAGGGCTGGAATTAGATGGGTTATGGGTATTGTTTAAGTTGAGAAATACCTTGTTTTATACAAACTGAAAATTACAAATTCTTTGTGTTTCAGCTGTTGTCTAAAGCATTGCAACTAGCAAGGTTACATATCAATTTAATAGATCCTTTTAAAGATAATAGGATACATTATAAAATTTGAGACTATGATTGCTTGCAACTATATTACTGGCGGATCTGCTACCAGATTACAGTGTTAATGTTTCTTACCATTGCAGATCAGGTTTTGAGGGGATTTGACTTATGTTTTATGCCATCTAAAAGGCACCCATTCGCCATATAAATTCTGTTTAACTTTTGCATGAGTCAAGATACGAAACTTGGAACAATCTGTAGTTCCAACTCTTTGTGTAGGAAGACTTTAGATAGTTGAATATGTTACGATTTCTTATATATACCTAAAATCAGAGTTCTTTTCATTGCTGCACAGATTATTTTTGTTTTGATCTGGTAGGAAAGAAAGCTGAATTCTAGTAGGAAGTAGAGAGTTCATTATTTAATACACTTCTGTATGGTCTGAATGGATGCAATACTGTTTTGTGTGCAGGAGTTGCTAGTTTTATTTTAACAATGCAATTATACCATCATAGGAGAGCTAGTATGGTATGACTGTTCAATGGGTAATGGTGAATGGACCTACAGCATGCTAATGTGCAAAGTAAACAATGTTAGAAGTGTCCACAACTGTGCAGCAGGAAGAATGATGGTTATATTATTTGAAGGTTTTCCATTTAGATACTTTCTTTTGGCATTTCTAACCGAACAGCCGAAAAAAAAAGACTTATGTATCTCTTTCCTCTCTAGAAACTCCAAGAAAGTGTTCTGGAGCAGGAGAATCAGTCAACAAATAGTTTCATAGAAACACTTTGAGAGGAAATGCCACAGAAGGAATTTCAACTTAGAATAATTGTTACTGTGCCTGCTTTTATTAAAACATAAAAATGCAGTCTTAGAAATTAATACATTTGACAGTATGTTGTTTTTTTCTGTAGCATAATAAATTTATACTGAACATAAGCATAACAGAGGGGGAAGAAAAATTATAGAATTTGGGCGCTCGGGTAAAATGTCTGTGTCTTGGTTAACTAGATATATTTTTCATCAGTACTGGGCTGCTGGGCCTACCTCAGGATTGTATTTCTAAACGCTCAGTCAGTTACTTTCTGCATCCATTGTTGGCTGCAAGTTCTTTCAGGTTTTTTTGTGTATATTTAGTTTTACCTACACCCAAGGTCAAATAAATCCATAATATTGCATAGCTTTTGGTTTCTGAAATTAACTAAGCAAATGGGGTTTCTCAGCCTTTCCTACATCATTCTATATTGTATGTGTGTGTGTTTACATTCAAAATTTTCCCTGAGCACTTAATGATTAGAAGTTTATGATTTTATACTGCTTAGTTTTCGTTTGATTAAACCCCAGCAATTATTGAATGCTTGTTCAAAGCTTCCGAAGGTATGTAACCAGATTGTGTTGGCTGCTTTCTGCAGTCATGGTACAACACACTACGTGCTCTCGCCTGGTATTTTTGGGGCTGGGGGGAGAGGCATACTGGTGGTTGGGGCTTTTTTGAGGTAGTAAATAATGCTTCCAGGTTTTATCAGCTTCTTTCATCTGTTCTCAAGCTTTAGTCGGTGTTGTTTCTGTAAAAGAGTATGCCTGAAATAAATGCATATCTCCACTGCCACATGTTTGGAAAGATTTGTGCTCCAGATTTACTCTGTTCAACCAAGTAACAAGCGATAGAACAAAAGGAATTTGACTTGAGGTGCACCAAGGGAAATTCAGATTGGATATTAGGAAGAATTTCTTTACTGAGCAGATTATCAGGTCTTGGAACAGCTTGCCCAGGGAAGTGGCTGAATCTCTGTCCCTGGAGGTATTTGAATCATGTAGGCGTAGTGCCTAGGGATATGGTTTAGTTGCGGTCTTGCCAGTGTAAGTTTAGTAATTGGACTAGATAATCTTAAAGGTCTTTTCCAGTCTTGGAAATTCTGTGATTCTGCTTTCCTGTGATGTAAATGTTTTAGAAAGACTGGAGGATGTCTTAAAAATGCAGTGTACTTGCAGTGTGAATTGTGAGGTGTTTAGTTTGAAAGAGTAGTTTGGTTACTCTGTGAATATTGTGTTAGTGGACTGCATGAAATTATGGTCTCCTGCTGTTTTGCTGGGAAGAAACAATGGGTGGCTATAACTGAAAGTTCAAACTTTCTAGAATCCCTTTTTATTTTTATGTTTCCAAGTGCTTTGTAAGAATTAGAAGTACAAGTTTTCATTTATGCTGAAGAAATTGAGGAGAAGCAATTTGACTTGTAGACCAACAGTATGTACAGGAGTTAATGTCACATTTCCATTGCTCCAATTCACTGTGGCATAAACGCATGGGAAAGAAGCTGTTGATTTTTCTTGCCTCCTAAAGCAGCTTTTTACCATACGTGGTGGAAAGCAGAGATAAGAAGATGACTGACCTTTTCCTCTTCCTATCCCCCTCCCCAGTCCTCCCCAAAAATATAATCCTAAAACTACCTCAAAAGTAGTACTTCAAAATGTCAGAATAATTCAGGTATGTGCTAAATTCTGTTACTGGTCGTAGGAAAGATCCTTTTCCCAAATTAATTCATTGGAAGCTGAGCAGGGAAACGTACTTGGACCTGTGTAATTAGGGTCTTGAAAGTATGTATTAGAATTTAAGACTAGAAATAAAGGTAACATAGATTACATTTTAGGTTGGAAAAAAAAAGGAAACCTGTAAATGGGAGAAAGGATTGGAAGATAATATTTTTGTTTGTGTGGTATTTACATATTCTGGGAAAAACAAGTCTGTTGTGTAGCACAGAAAAATCTGAAAATTACTCTGTTCATAATCGTTTTTTTTTTAAATAGCAAACAGCTTAGAGCTGATTAACATTTAATTTAAACATATTTGTAATATTAATTTTCTTGAGTAATGTCCAAAGATATCTTTCTTTGGGATTTAGTAAATAATATTTCCAAGGAAAGTCTGTTTGTCATAATATTAATATAGGTATAATGTTAATCTTCAGATTTGAAAGAGACGTTATGCCCTTTGAAGAGAAAGGTGTGTTACAATAGGATAGTTGCTCCATCTAGTGTCTTTTTCATTTAACAAGCATTAATTTCTTTTTTAAGAAAGTAGCTTTTATTTCTTTTAGAATTACTATATTTGAGATTCTAATACTTCATTACTTAGAGAAGTTTGGATTTTTGCAGAAAAATTACAATGGCTTATTCAAAGTGGGTTTTGATAGCTATTGCTTCAAATATCCTGTTGCTGTCCAATGAATTCTATTAATCAGGACTAAATGCTAATTTTTTAGCATTTTTACAGCAGCTCCATTGAGCTGTTTGACCCTTGTCTTCTTATTGAATTGCTATCTAACATTACTTAACAAATCTAAAAGGAGGAAAGATAGCTCTTCATTTTTCCCAGTGATCCTTGGTTTCAGTGTTGCATTTGCGTAGCTGGTGGCTGTGGAAAGCAAAAGGTGACTGAGACACAACAGGATATTTTTTGTTGTTGTTTACAGGAGGAATAATTCGTAAACATTTTCGTTTAGAGTGTGAGAAGTAGGAGGGGTATGTTGAGGTCTGTAAAGATGGACATTCATTGATTTTTAACCCTTTAATCTTGTTTGTGAGGTGAGAAATAGCATAGTAACAAATACACTGAGACTGTGTGTTCTTCTTCACATTTAGTATCTGTAATAACCTCCTGTATTGTAAGAGTGGTACTAACTGGCACTGACTGGAAAGCGTAATGACTGGATTTAGAACTACTTTGGACCTCCAGCCCCTGTCTGTTTGCTGAAGACAAATGGTGTTAATGAAAATTCTCTACAACAACATAAAAATTTTCATTTGTGTTAGCCATAAATGATTTGCTTACATATGTGAAATGCAGTGGATCTATCAGAATTTCTGCAAAACATTCCATGTTACAATTCAGGAATTACTGCTCAGGCTGGGGAAGATATGTTTTATAACCATACATGACCAGTAGTAGGATGGATAGTTGACTAAAGGAGAACTGTGATTTACAGTTGGGATCAATCTAGTTGGTCTGGGGTTTTTTGATGCTTTGGTATGCATTGCAGAAATATACTGGTTGTAATGTTGATGAGGCTAAACTGAATAGCATCAGAAGTGGAGATGAAGGTCCAGAATGTAATTCATGAAAAAAATAAAAAAAAAATAATAAAATTTGAGGACTGACCTAAAAATAAAACGGGAAAATATTAGGACAAATAAGCTATTGAATTAGGAGATAAAAACAAGACTGTTTATCAACTAACAGCTCATCAGCTACAAATATAGAAGAGGAAGACAGACAGCAGAGAATTATGGAATAATTCTGCCAGTGGGCATCGTATACTGTAAAATTGTTCTTTGACATGTTCTAGGCAAAGAAGAGCTATAAGCTGAGGAAGACCACTGCTGAGCTGGGCATTTCAGTCCTGTCATAGAAACCCAGTAATTCTGTAATGCGATTCTTGGATCAGAGTTGTATCATTCTCTGCCAGCTCAATATGCAGGCAAATGGTCTTAGTTCTGCATAAGATACACAGTGGTTACCTGCCCAATGTGTTTTTGTTTGGGGAGGGAAGGAAAAAACAAGTAAGCAAAGGAAATTGTGGGGCAGTTTCTATCTGTTGAAAGAATGAAGTACTGAAACCAGTGTGTAGTCATGGTAGTAGTAACAGAGTAACAATTTCAAGATGAAATTCATTCAGGTTAAAGAAAAGACTATACACCCTGATGGCCACATAACAGCAGAGTACTTCATGACTTGCGTTCCTATGCGACCTTCTACAACTTTCAGGTTGTTTGTGTAAGTGGAAGGTTGTGCATGCGCATTAGTCCTCTGTCATTGTCTTACTGAGGCAGTGTATATGAAAAGGCAAAATTATGAGTTTAAAATATACCATTGTCTTTTGCTGGATGATTTTGGCTGTAAGAATCACAAGAGGCTTCTATAAGGTATATTACACAGATGAAAGGTTTATTAACAGCCAGCCCTTTGATTATTAATAAAAATTGCATTTGTTTTTATTATGCAATATAAACAAATTAACTGTTGCTGTTACTTAGTGGTTTCCAGAAAGTGTTTGATTAGATAGGGGGATTGTAGTAAGACTTAAGTATTGTACTCTCCTGGGTATTTGGGTTAGAAATTCCATGCACAGAAAGAGAAAACCAAAATGCATCTAAGTTGTGAATTGCCTTAAAGGTGAGTTTTATTGTGTATTTAATTTTAAAAAAAAAA
>VWZK01013526.1:0-65512 GCA_013396935.1 Baryphthengus martii | reverse complement strand
AAAAAAAAAAAAAAAAAAAAAAAAAAAAAAAAAAAAAAAAAAAGGAAGGGAAGGCTAGAATAAGGAATCATTTTTTAACAAGTACATGTGGAGATCTCAGCGAGAGAGTGTTGAGTGGGAATCTGAAGTGGGCATATGGTTTAATATGATCCAGAAAATCAGTTTGTGGGGGGCTTCCACGAAATGTTACATGTTGTGGATTAAAAATGTGAAGACAGTTTTTCAAACATGCTCTGGAGTAAAAAGCAACTGTATTTTTGAACTTAGCTAGCATATGTTGGCCTATAGAAAGAGGACAGTGAGAGCAGTAAAGTATCTCTCTTGTGGAATAGCAGAAGGAAGAACTAATTGGAAAACTAAACCATCAGTACTGCATAAAGAACAAATCCTCTGCTGCAGATTGAATTTTTAGATAGGGAGCAAGCTAATGTGTACGTTAAAGTAAGGTAATTATGTAGAGTAATTGTCTCGTGATTCATTTTTAGTGTTTTACATGGTTTTATTTTAACACGTTCTATATGCACTCAACTTTATTGGTCAGAAAGGTAATATTGTGTTACTTTTTATGTCAAAAGTATTGTTGTTTTTAGGAGATTTAAAGACTGTATTGATCCTTCTACATCAATGTAGAGTTAATATAGTTTATAACTGCAGCTGTGCCCAGAAAAGAAATGTCCAGTCACCATAGTGGAATGATTAAATGCCGTATTCTACCTGTACTTCCTGGTTTTATGCAAGCTGAACATAAGAGAGAGAATTATTTTTTTTTCCAAGGTAATTGAAAAGTGTCTTTGTGTTAAGGAGATTTATGTGCTGCAAAAAGCTACTTAAAATTAACTTTTAATGTCTTTTCATCCTTTTTCTGCTCCCTCTTTGTAGCTCTTTTTGGGGCAGGAGGCTTTGTTTGTGGAGTTATATTTATCTCCAGAAGAAACTACAAGTGACGGAGCAATCTGTTATCTGAGATCAGCTCTGTCAAGACACTGCCTGCTGTGCCTAATACTTACCACCATCTGATGAATATCTGTGACATGGAATCTATTCCTGATTATTTTGTTGTACTATCAAAACTGTCCGAAATTCTTGTATTACTTTTCCAAGGAGAATGTTGCAATGACAAGGGCTTAAGTCATTTTGTTTAAGAAACGAAGAAATGATCACTGGTAAACATTTTGCTCTGTCAACTTCCATCCTGTACCAGGCTACTACTAGGATATTCTTCAGAAAGTTAGTCTCCCTGGTCCTGCTTACCTGCAGCTTGAAAATGGAGCGAACAGCAGAAGTAACACAATTTTACCTGCAGCCAAGGGAATTTAGTACTGAGGGACTGATAAACTTGTCTTCGTTGTTACCAGATGTCTCATGTTGCGTGGTCATTATATGCAGAACAGAGCATAAAATTATATTTCAAGAATTACAATTGATTTAACGTCACGTAGAAATAAAGCTGAAGTGGCAAACTCTTAACTGGAAGTGCAGTTTGATTTCCAGAATTAGAATCCAGTACCAGGGAAGAGATTCCCAGATCCATTTGGGAATTTTCTTTTGTCTTTCGTCTCTGAACTTGTGATTGTTTTAAAAAATGAGGATTTCTGCACCTTCCATTTTGCTGCAATTGTATTTTTTCTCCTTGAATGAATGTTCAAATAGTATTACTCGGAATTGCTTTATCAAAGTTATTCCTAAGAGTTTATAATTTGAATACAGAATGGTGGTCTGGGATTAACGCAGTGTGTGATTCTTCTTTCTTCTGCTTTCATTATTTATTACTCAGTCTTTCACACTGGGTTGTTAAAAGGAGTCACAAAGATCACAATGCAGAAGGAGAAAAAGGGAGATATAAATATTAGATCATACATGGCACTATTTCTTGTATACAGTTTTCATTTCTGTATCTGTAGATTTCTGTAGCATCTGATTTTACCTTATATCCTTATATTTTTAGTTCTTGCATATGTGGACTATATTTTTTTAAAAGAAATGATTCCTCCAAAGACATAATTTTGTTTCAAGTTCTTATTGTTTATTGGATTTTCAATTGTATGTAAATTATACAGCCTATATTTACAAAGCAAACTGAAAGATACTGCTAATTATTTTTTTCTAGATCTTTCTGTTCTATTGCTTTCAATGTTGTATTGCTGTAAAAGGAAAATCAGTTACAAACTAGTAATATTAGAATATACAGTGCAGTAAAGAAATGTAATCAAGGATACAGTTCTTGATTGCACTTTCTAAAGTTTTTTACTGTAAGAAAATTATAATTTACTGTTGATGAGCAATTAAGTTCTACAACAAATTTGAGTCAATCAGAAGAGACTCCTTTGTAATGGTCAAATTTCCTGTTTGAGTATCATTCATAATATCATCAGCACAAACTGGTACAGAAATCTTGCAGGTATGAAGGCTGCATTTGGTCATCCAGATAGGCCTTGCATCTTCGCTGAGAGACACTTGCTTCATGTCTTCCATAAACATCACCTTATACAATTAGAATCCTTGTTGTGAAAATTATTGCATCTGTTCAGCTGTCAAATCAGGGTCTTAAAAATGAAAAAATATTTCTGTGTTTTCAAATTTTAGACTGAATAGTTTTATGAACCATGTAATGAAGTATGGGGGATTTAAAACTGTCTTTTGCTGAGAGAAACTGCTGCTTAGTCACTTGTTTAAACAACCAGTTAAACATGTTTACTATCAATACTGTTTTCAGAAATGTAGTGGAAATTAAATGTCTTATTGCACTTCTCTTGTCTCTCAGGTTCGACTCGGATACAACAGAGCTCCATAGCTGGATGACCCGCTCAGAAGCAGTGCTTCAGAGTCCAGAGTTTGCAATATATCGAAAGGAAGGCAATCTCTCAGATCTCAGAGAAAGAGTCAATGTAGGAGAAAGTACTCATATATATGTCTGTTAGTCTGTGTTAGCTTGTCAAAATGCTTTCAGAGTCCAGGTTTAAATGAGTTCAAATGTAGACTGACAAGCATTGATTGTCCATAGGTCCAAGTGCTCACTATTTCTGTGAATTTCAGATCTTGTCTCCTAAATTGCTGCACAGACTGTCTGAATACAGAGATTTTCTTTTTCGTTCATACATTCTCATCACTACTAAAGGTATTCTAGATTCATAAAAGTCTTCAGTAGAGTTGAATCAAAGCCATATATTAGTTCTCAAATGTGCATCATCATTCTATAGTAACAGCTTAATTTGTCATTATACATGCACAAATTGAAGGATGTGAAAAGTGTCATCTTTTAGTGAATGCTAAAGAAAATTAGTATTTGTCTTGTGTACAATGCTGTGAAATGTATCTGCAAATCATCAGTCTCCACTGATTTTTATTTTTTTTTTCTCTGAAAGATGACACTTGACGAGTACGACATGGATTCTGTGTTGAACTAAAACCAGTTAATTCCTACTTTCAACAAAATGCACGATTCTGCACTGCTTAAGGGGTAGCTATGTTTGCTATATATAGCACACACTCTGCATTTAGCCCTTAAAAACTAAACTATTACAAATTTTCTTCCATATTTAATTTTTATAGATAGATGCAAAAATGCCTCTCTTTTCTGAGTATGTGAAAATAGAGTTATTTTTATAATCATATATTATCGTAGTGAAAATGTTCATTAAAAAATATGGTGATACATACTTCTAGAACACACACAGATGGAACAAAGTTACTGCATTAACTTAATTTTACTGCTGGCTTTTTTTTTATTTCCTCACTGTCTGCTTGTTTGTCATAAATAAGCTATGATAAGATTGAGGATCACTGAATTTTGTGACCATAAATACATGTTTTTAAATTTCATATTAACTCATAGTGTCTTGCAATTATATTAATTCTTAGTGTTGTTGTAATATTACTGCTAGTAAGTATCCATTAGAATGTCATACCTTGAATTTAGTTCATGACACCACTTCATGTTACACATAATATACATAAATATATATATATATAAATATATTCAGAATGGATCAAATATACAAAGAAGTTTTGATGGGTTCAAATACTTACGTACTGAGGTAATGGGATTCATCTAACAAGTAAATAGATATGCAGTTAATTTTCTGAGTGCTTCAATCTTCATTGTAGGTGAAATGAAAAATAAGAAACAAAGGAAAAAAAAAAAAGAAAATGCTCTTGTCTCCCCTTCATATATTACCATTTTGAGTAAGATAACAATTTAAAGAATGGCAAATTAGCTCATCTTGACCTACCTATTATCCTGGATACCTGCACTGTCAGATTTCCCTAACCAATATGGTGTTCTGACTCACATTATCAGTTTCTAAGACTTTATAAAAGCTTTAAAGGATCCAGGAGACATGGTTCACCTTCCTCCTTCTTTCATTTCTTTGCTTCCAAGGAGATGGTGATCGCTGCACGTAAAGGGGTAGAGGTAGGTGAGCTGATCCCAGCTGGAATTCCCAGAAGCCTTTGTTGGTGCTAACGAAGAACATCGGGACTGGGAGACCACTACCTACCACACTTGTTCAGATCTCATTCGGGCTAGTGAAAATGTACATAATGCTGGAACAAGAGAAGGAAGGGAAAAGAGATGTAGAATTTAAACAGTGCACAGGCATTGTAAATTTGAATTCAAGACACTACAGATAGCAGGAGATCATTCAGATGTTACTTTGACATCCTTGGAAACTGAATAAGTGGTTGGTTAATAAACCAATTTCCAACATCTTTATTGAAAAACAATGCAGAAAAAGAACCTGCTTTGTATCAAGAGGTGTCTGAGACAAGCTAGTAACTCTAAATAGAAATAAGAGAAATTAACATATCTCCTTCAATAACATTGAAAATATTTTTAAACACCAAGACTGGTTTTGATTTCATAGAGTATCACTGCTTTTAAAATGGACACTTTATTTAGAAAATGAAGTTACATGTAGAAGTTTCTAGACATTTTAATAGAGAAAACATTCTGATTACATGTATTAATTTGATGGAAAGAATTCTGAAAGATGACACTTGATAAGTACTCCATGGATTCTGTGTTGAACAGTTTTCAGTTAATGGAAGTACATGTTTTTCAAAAAAAGAAAAAAAAAAAAGAAAAAAAGGAAAAAAAGAGCAACAACAACAAAAAACAACCAGGTTTTTAAAATGCCAGGTCTTAAACCTTGTCCTGACCTGACTTTTCCTGGTCTGGTCTCTGTCTCAATCCATGAACTACTAGCCAACGCAGAAAGTACTGTCCAGTTCATTGTTTTGAGCAGTTTCGTTATTGCTTGTTAACACCTTTTATTTCGAATTCCTTCAAAATGAGCCTCAAATCAATGGACAATAAGATAGTTTTGATATATTAAAATCTCTAGTAAAGTTGTAGAAGACACACAAAAAAAGACAGAATGCACAAAAAGGAGTATGTGTTAGTGATAATTAAAAAGGACTGTATTGTGCTGGCGCATTTAGTCATACCCCAGTGTTGCATTTGGACATGCATGCCTGCATGCATTCAGAAGTCCTATCTTGCCCTTACTGGCTATCATTTCGTTTTCTCCCTATATGACAATATGTATATTGGCGCAGAACAGAACACCTGTGTTTGGCTTATGTCAGACCTACCATTTATTGTCCACCATGGTAGGTGCTAAGTCCTAGGGCCTTTTCCTAATGACTTTCTTTTTTGCCGTTCTTTCCAGGACAGGTTACTAGTTGCATGATTTTTATTCTTGTTGAGACATCTTGCTCCTACTCACCATTTCTTTTGAATAAGGGGTCATTTCCATATGATACAGTGGAAGTGCAGCTGCTGTATGGTGGAGGGATGCAGACTTCAGAAACGACAGTCACAGAGAAAGCTCTTTAGCCATCATTGCTGATTCATGAAGTTTAAAAGCCTAATCCCATTCCAGCTCTGAGGAGGCCTGGGGGAGATGGAGCCGAGAGCAGGCTGTATGAAATGCATTGACTGTGTTTGCTAAGCCAGCTGCTCTTCAGATACTGGCAGGAAATTAGGTTTTGGCAGATGTATTACGTAGGTTGAATATATATTAGACATGCACAAAATGTCCATTCCTACATCTGGCGAGAAGCAAAAATGTTTATAGCCCTTTTTTTTTCTACAAAAGAAAGATACTTGCCTTACCTGTCCAGAGAGACTGGAAGCATAGAATTTTTATTGTGGAACAATCGAACTACACCTAAATAATGAAGACATCCAAACATTAATGCTGTAAACATCATGACACTGCATCATGCTGTTAACATTTTCCAGTTAGTATATTTTATTAAAAACAGACCAATGACTCAGGCCTTTCTTTTGCTTTGTTTTTGTTTGTTTGGTTTTTTAAGCCATAATGAGCTTTCAATATTGCAAGTTCAAATATGTGAAGGTTCAGGTGCAAAAAATTTAAACGTGCTAGATGATAGAAAATCCTACTTCGTAAGAAGTCTGATTTGATACTATACGTCAAAAAAAAAATGTGAATAAAACTCCGTTCATGGAGTTTTGATTAGCCAAGAAGAAGCACCTAGAAATTCCGAATCAATGGTAAACGTATAAGGAACAGTTGTAAGCGAAAATGTCAGATATCCTAGACAATTAAATTTGTTCTACTGGCATTCTCAAAAGCCCCATTCTCATTTGTTTGTTTTGTTTTAGTGACCTTTTTCAGACATGCTTTGTTGAGCCTGAATATTTGAAAGCTGAATCACTGTCAGAGCTAGTGATTATAATGTTGCCATCTCCTCCCCTCGAGGGTAGCTGGTCCGAGTCACAGGAGGTCAAGGAGTACGGCTACCATGCATCCTTTCACAGAGCTCTCAAAGTAGAATGTTGATTTGATATGAATAATAACCAAAATCCTCACACCATCATTATTTTCTAGATTATGAAGTCATTAACTGCCAATTAAAATCCTAGGGTCAAATAAAACGCCTAACATTGTGAAAATAACATCTTCACCTTTGACTGATGTTTAGCTAAAGATGAATTTTTAGTGTTATTCACTCAGTTAAAACTAGGCTACTACATATTTGCATTGCCAAGTACAAAATTGTCCAAAAGAGAATCACTCCCTGATTGAACAAAAGCTTGTAAAGTACTTTTCTCGTATTGGTGTATTTTTTTCTGAAAAATCTTTTACAGAAAACAAAAAGAGTAAAAAAAGGGAAAGTTATATATTTGGAAATATTTTGAAGTGGCTTTACCTCTATCACAACTTTTCATCAAAAAATGTGTTAATTACAATCTACATAATGTAACCATTTCAAAACTTCATAAACCTCTTCAAACTTACCTCAGCCCACTTGTTTCACAAGTGAACCTGAACCGAGAACGTGTATCCTTTCAGTAAAGGAAAAAGAGAACAAAATGGAGCCAAAGAGATAAATAGAGGTTTCCAGGGCTCCTACTCTCTTCGTTTTTAGACACTTTACAGAAGGAAATCCTTCTTCTGAGTGGCTTAAATATTTAAGACACAATTGGCAGTGTGTACAGAGTAATGGCAGGAGTATGTTTTTAGTAGCTAGGGTGAACTTTTATGCTATTTTTAATTTACATATTTTATATATATTTTTAATACTATTTATTACTATTACAAGTATTAGTGTGAATTTCCTCCTTTCTACCCAGATCAGGTAATTTGTCTTCATGTGAGGACAGTTTAGCATTGTACTGTCTCTGTATAAGCATATGTCTTCCTGTAACCAGTGTTAGACTTTCATTTTTATAATATATACCAATTACATAGAAATGAATGCAGAAAAGTGACAGAAAGTTTGATGTGTATCAAATTTTCATGTTTATTTAAGGCATTCACATACAGTGTTTATGTTTCTGTTAGGACCTGCAAACTTTATTCTTTCAGGCGAGTGGTGGACATTCCTCAATGTTTTTCTGCACACATAGCATATTACTGGACACTGAAGGGTTCACTGCCACAGGCTTTAATGTAATATCATTTTTATATTTCAGAAAGCTAGTTTTTAGAATATTTTAGGGTCTTTTTCAGGATTCATTTGCTCTCACTACAGTTGCACTTACGATAATTACGTATCTGGCATTACAGGTGGAGTAAAATTATTTTCTATATATTTTAGTGTGATAATGGTTCCTTTGAGTTCTCTGTGTTTAGGCTCATGCTAATTATACCTGGCAATACAGACAGAGTAGTATTAATTAATATTGTATAGGAAATTTTGGATTAATAGACTATTTAAAAAACAAATAAATTGGAAAGTATTTAAATTGTACAGTGAAATTGTTGAAGTTTTTATTGACCTACAAAAACTATAAATAGTACAGTAATCTTTAATTCATTAGAATTAAACTTCATAGTCTTTCAGTGATAATTTAGTTATATATTAAAGGTATGTTTATAAAAGCAAAAATATTCCCATCTTTAATTCTTCTCTAAATAGTCTTTCTTTATATTTTTTGTTTATATAAAATTGTGTTATTGAAAGTGCTTGATAGAAGCTTTGGCATATTGTAAGAAAGCCTGCTGTTTAATCATTTTTATGTGCACAAATGAATGGCAATTACAAGTAGACTGTGGAAATGTGTAAATTTAACCAAAAATCTCTCTTTAAAGTTCTGAGCATCTCCTTACCTAGGAAAGTCTTTCAGGGAGCTGCTTCTTATTAAACTGGAGATGTTTTCAGCATCACACTTTAAAAGTTATTTTAAGATAGTTTATTCAAACGTGCCTATATTAATTTCTCCTAAGCATAGCAATCTGTTTGGAAAACAACAATTTCAAATATATGTTCTGCTATGTAAGTAGTAAATGTAAGTCTGGTCTATTCAGCTTATTCTACTAAATGCATTCTTAGACACCTACTTGAGGTTTCTTTCCAGCTGTAAGGAACGTTTTCCCCAGAAGAGTCAAGTCACACACAAAGTATACCTTTGCTGTGGAAATAAACAAGGTGACTGGGGAGTCTAGCAGGGTCAGCCAGACTGAGAAGCCATAGACAGAGTCGTGTATCTTTCCATACACGACATGTAGGATTTGTGGTGGCGTATACTTTTCTATGTGTGCATCTGCCGTGATAAATTGAGGGATTCTGATTTATGGGACACTGTGCTGGTCAGAATCTGTGACAGGTACATAATCTATTTTAATTTTGTAGCGAACTTCACTGTGGCCCAGTGCAACTTCTTCGAACTTCTGATTTAGAACTTCTAAATCACACCTAAATTATACAACTAATTTAGTTTACAAGCAATGGAGTGACTTCGTGATGTTAATTATGAGACAGTATTAAGGGGCAATCAGATCTAAAATGGTTTTACTTTCCAACTGTATTGCTACCAACTCAGAATTAAATTAGAAACTTAGATTACTACTGTATCCTGAAACTTTAGCAGCTAACCTTTACCATCCATTACCAGCTAGCCTGAGTGCCAGCCTGAATGTGGGTGAGAAATTTTTGAGTACAGAAAGGTGAATTTGAGAGTATTAGATACAATATATAACTAGAAGCCTATGTTAATTCTGCAGTTAACTCTCATTCTTACTTGGTAGCTTATATATGGATGTCTGCTGTATATGTTCATATATATGTTGGATATCTACTATGCATTTTACAAGGTGTTGGGTTTTTTTCAAACAAAAAGAGTAAAGTAAGCAATCAAGTGGTATATCAATTCAATGCTATAGTATGCTATGAAATTCTGTAATTTGGTTAGTATGCTCAATTCTTGCTGTTATCATGAGAAATGAGCAAATCTATTCTTCCACAAGGAATTTCTGTGGAATAGATGTTTTTATTCTGAAAAAATGGGCTTTGAATAGCTCTCAATTTGTATTTTCTTTTATTTATTTGTAAAATTCTGATGTGTATAATTTGTCAACTCTGTTCTGTTGCGAGTCTCAGTTTATGTATTTGACTTTATGACGGACTCCCTTCCTGATGCTTTCCTTTGCTTTCATTGCAAATAAGGAAGCTAGCAGGCCAGTAAGACAGGTTAAATGGTCTTGAGAAATCAGAAGACATCCCTGAGATTAATTACTTTCTTCTTCAAAATCCCTGTGTTGAAATACTCACCTTTCCTGTCATGCTGCAGGCCATCCAGCGAGAAAAGCCTGAGAAGTACAGAAAACTGCAAGATGCCAGCAGATCAGCTGAGGCTCTGGTGGAACAGATGGTGAATGGTAATTACATGGGAGTTGATTTAGATAATCTTCTTAGGGATTTGATAAATGCACAGGTTCATATTTATCACAAGAATTATATTATATGTCTAAATGGAACAGTAAAGTAATATTGCCTTATATTTCTTTTATTATTTCTAAATGTTAAACCTGTTAATTATAAAAGAGAAAAAAATCTTACGACTTTAGTACCATCAAAAGAAATGTGTGTAAAACTTGCTCACAATAATGAACTGTATATTAACAATCTGTTGTGTGCAGAGACTTAAGCTGTAATCTTATTTTCTGATTATGCTAAGCTTTTGAAGGTACATTAACTCATCTGAGTTAGAAAGCTCTGAAATCATCATTCTGAGCAGTTTGAAAAAAGTGCTTTCTGACTGATAATACACAATGTATGTTTTGTACCATAAATATTGCTGCAATGTTCTGTATCATTGAAATTATAACATTTTATTGGGTTTTGGAAGAGATTTTTTGGGATTTGGCTTTTTGAAGATTATAAATTTCAAAGCTTATATGACTCTTAAAGAAAATTAGTTGTAAGTTTTTTATTTTTATTATTGATTTTTCAAAAAGATAATATTACATCATTCTTTTGAATTTTAAGATATTTTTAAGGGAGAAAGAAAAGCCAAAGAAAGGTAGATGGAAGTAAAATTGTGAGTCATGCCATTGTCCTTGATATTAAAGAATGTCTAACTTTGCAATAAAATATTAAACACAAGCCAACATCTGTCATACTGATCTAATTACCAGAAATATAGATGTTGAATGCACTAAGCTTCAGAACATATATTTTATATTAAATTGTTATAATGAAGAACCAGGAATTTAAGTGCTAAAAATTATATGCTTTGAGTTTGAGGTACTAACTGACCAAGATAAGAAAAAAAAAAATAAATTGCTGGAATCCTAGGATTATCTTGCTTAAGTATGAAGGTATAATATTTTAAAAGTGACCATATTTCACATGTGGGGCATATTTAGTTATCATTACTATGACAACTGTTGCAAAGGTTCCCTTCCAGGCTTAGTGAATAGACTGAAGGGAGCCTAGTAACATCTGCACCCTCTTTGAAATCATTTGGGCATTTTTCCATGGCTGATCATATAAAAAATTCTGACAGTTTTTTTGAACATCTCTTCTGCCTGGAAGAAGTGGTTGTACAGGACTTTTAAGACAGTGTGTGAAATTTGTGTGCTGCCGCATTGAGGTGGTTGTTTTCAGTAAAATCTGTTTTGGGCATGTTTAGCAGTGCCCCGCTCCTTATCCAGATGCAGACTTACACCTCAAAAATTCCAGCTTCAGTTTTTTTAGTTTATATAGTACTTTTTGGTGACTAATTTCAGTTTTAGTTGCAGAGCTTGCTAACATGTTACGGATTACTTTTCCAGTAGTGTCTTACCATGTCTTGTATCAAGTAGATTAACATTCTATCTTAAATATTCTCATGTGTTTTTAACTTGAAGTTCTATTTTTTTCTTGTTCAGTCCATGGGCCCATGTTTATTCGTGGTTTATAGATGTGATCTTGACTGTGGCTGGATGTGCATATAAATATTTCCACTATCTCCCACATCACACACTTTTTTTATAAGAAGCACATCTTCCATTTGGGGTACAAGCACAGGGTAGAGTACTTAAGTCAGCATGACTTTATCTATTTCCTATCAACTGCTCTGAGCTGTGTATTATGATATGTATTGTGGTAGTCTTGATAGCAAGAATATTCTAGCAAGGTTGATAGATTAGTTTCCTGTAGTTTAGAATAAAATAGATAAGGCATCAGAGAGTATAATCAGACAATTTTGATAGGCAGTATTAAACTGAAGACAAATGAATTTGTTGTGGTAAAACATAATTATTAAGTGCCACTGTTCTGTGGAAGAACAGAGTGAGTTACTATTTCACATATATTTATGAGTCAAAAGCTATAAAACCCACAGGTAATACTACATTATTATATCATAGAACCATAGGAAATGCACTTAATAAGATGTACTTCCTCTTAAGTGGAAATTTCAAAGTACTTGCATGTAAAGTGCTGCAAAATTTAAAATATTGTGACACAATTTGTTATGCGCACTACACAAGGTAATAAAATTAATGGATGTACTTCAGATAATGATCTATTTCCTTTGGGCACAGTATATTTGTTCACTGATTATATCAGAGGCTTTTAAAATATGAAACATGAAAAGATTATGAACAATTATTCTTAAAATAATATTGTTTTACCAAAGAATGGGTTTTATATTATTTCTTCACCTGCTTGTCAACTTTTGGTATGTCTTGCTGCCATGACTGAAGCAGAGTAAGGGTATTGATGTTAACATCGTGAATGAAAGCTGGTGGTTGCTAAAGTTGCTAAAGATAATGAAGAAGTCAGTACTTACAATGGAAGTAAGTTTAAAATTCTTGATATTCACCAATTTAATGATCACATAATAAAATTATGCCGTCATTTCATCAACTGCTTAAGTAGTTAATCTGTCATTTTCAATGAGATGAGGGACTAGCTTTCTTCAAAATAAGACAAAATTTTGACAGATTTGGCCAAATGATTTCAAGCGTAAGTAATGGCCATTTTCTTACATCCTTCTGGAAATGACATACTGACATCTCATAGAAAACTTTAAGTTACCTGAGCGTGCTGTTAATTAAGATAATTTTAAAAATGCATCCCGTGGAGATTTTCAGATGTGTCTTCATTTCAGTAGGATATTGTGTTGCCTACTGGCAGTGCACCTCTGCAGTCTATTCCCAAACATGGCTCTGCACAGCCCAATCTTGCACTGTCCACTTCAGTTACATGAAGAACAAAACCATTTCTTTGTTCATCTGTGTGCTTGTGGGATCACATTTAGACTTGAAGTTTAGATACTAAAGAATTAAAGAAAATTTAATAATATTGGATATTTTCAAATATTTAAATGATGTATTAAGAGGAATATGTGAGTGAAAAGAAGAAAAGATCATCTAATTAATCTACATTTTAGATTTAGAAGACTGAAATACAGTCTTCTCTGAATCCTTGAAGAAAATATTAAAATGAAAAATATTATTATATAAGGAAAATTCATGACTACATTTCCCTTGATAATCATAATTTTCCCTAAGCGGACTTTGGAAACTGTGGCAGTGGAAAGGAGAGAAAAAGAAAAAAAAAATAAAAGTGATATTGTTTTATATCTACTCTGCCAAACTCATAGGCAGTGTCGTCCAGGTTCAGGGATAATCATGAACACAGTGGCAAGGACATCTACTCTCTAAGTAAACAGCACTCCTTTAACCAATGTCACAACAGGACAGAAACAATTGTTGAAATGCGGCATAGTTAAAGGCTGATTGTCTACATGTGTGTTTGTTGTTACTGTTGATAAGATTCAGTATATGTGTGCCTGGTCATCTTTAATTGATATTATTCAGACATGCTATATACCATTCAGGTTTGTGCTCCCTCTTCACATATTATCATAGAATGGCTTGAATTGGAAGAGACCTTAAAGATCATCTAGTTCTAACCTCCCTGCCATGGGCAGGGTCCCCTCCCACTAGACCAGGTTGCTCAGAGCCACATCCAACCTGGTGTTAAACACTTCGAGGGATGAGGCATCCACAACTTCTTGGGGCAACCCATTCCAGTGTCTCACCACCCTCATAGTAAAGAACTTCTTCCTAATGTCTAATCTAAATCTACCCTGCTTTAGTTTAAAACCATTGCCCCTTGTCCTGTCACCACACACCCTTATAGAAAGTCCCTCTCCAGTTTTCCTGTAGGCCCCCTTCAGATACTGGAAGGTCACTATAAGGTCTCCCCAGAGCTTTCTCTTCTCTAGGCTGAACAGACCCAACTCCCTCAGCCTGTCTTAGGAGAGGTGCTCCAGCCCTCTAATGATCTTTCTGGCCCGTCTCTTGACCCTCTCCAACAGATCCATGTCCTCCTTGTGTTAGGGGCTCCAGACCTGAACACAGTACTCCAGGTGGGGTCTCATGAGAGCAGAGGAGAGGGGCAGAACCACTTCCCTTGACCTGCTGGCCTCCTCCAAATGCAAATACATACACACATAAGACCAGATCACTGTTGGATTTTATTAGGATGTGTCAAAATCTTGTTTACCTCTTTATGTTTTAAAGTTCATTTTATACTCTTGCTCAGCCTTTAAACTGTGCTATCCAGATTCCAGAATATAATGTATGTGTGTAGCTGCTCCAGCCACCACAGTTGATATTATCTCCCATTAGTACTGGGCTTCCTGTCCTGATACATTTTTGCCCGTACTTTTTGAAATCGTGTACAGTTTGCTTGGCTAGGGCAACATCCCAGAAAAAGAGCAAGTCCAGGGAACCACTGTCAGGCACTTCACGGTCTGTTTCCAAGTGGGCTGTTTACAAGTGGCTCTGAATGCAATAGCCCAGAGCTGAATCCAGAATAGGATTTGCCAGAGAACTGTGGTGCTCCACAACAAACATGGTCTCAAATTACCATTTAGTGTGATTTACCATATAGCATGCATTATAGTTACTCCTTAGAAAATTGTATTATAATAAATTTCCAGTACTTTTATTTATTTAAGGTATTTGTCTGTAATTAGGACTCCATTTCCTATGTCTTATCTTCAAAAACTGCACATGAAATTTACTGCTTTTTATCTGGGATGAAGAAATTTTCCTTCAGATTGGGAGTACAGATTGCAAGAAAGATAAAACATATTGACAGCGTATCGAAAATCACAGAAGTAGCGCTGAAGGCTTTTGCCTCATTTGCTTTTAACTTGTTTTGAAGAAATAGAGAAACAATTATTTTTATTAAAACATAGCTTCTGTTTTACTGCTTAACTAACTTCTGTTTTGCTAGTTAACAAGTGATGATGTTAGTTAAATTGTTCTTAAGCATATAGCATTAGTCAGTGGATTGTGAAGTTTATTAATCTTGAAATCAATATCAATCCTCTTGCGATGTATATCATTACATGCCATGCTGGTAAAAAAGGTTAGGGATTACATTTAAACTTCTTCTGAAAAAATAAATAAGATACTTAAGTTAATATTATTTTGAACTCAACCTGAGTTGAAGTTTCAAAATAATTGTAAGTGACGTTATTGTAAGACCCCTTTGCTTATCTTTAATATGTATTGCTGTACTTTCTTCACAGTATATAAAGCTCTTTTACCTTTAAATAATTTTAATTAATTGCCTTGCCTGCAAGAAGTAAAGTCATTTTTCTTTTATGAACTTTAATTTAAGCGTAGTTATTGAACAATAGACAGAAATAGGCATACTATATCAAGGAAACCAAACCCTGTCTGAAAATAATTATAAAGAAGTGTCACCTATGGTTTCTCTGTTCTCTGTCTTTACTTAATGTCTACTGATAGTCGCTGTTGGACACACAGGGCTGGCCTAGATGGAGTTTTGATCTGATCATATGTTTATTCCTTAGTGCTTATGATATTTCTAAAATAGCATGTAATGCAAAACTTATGGGTCAGAAACATGAAAATAACTGTGGAATATAGTTCTAATTTATTTAAATCAGTCTTTTTATTAAAAACAAAACACAGAACAAAAACTACAACAAAACGAAACCAGTCTTATACATTAAAATCTAATTATAGTCTAGAGATAGTTTTCAAAATCCAGCTGTCAGGCATTTTCTTATTTCTTACAGCAGTTTTAATTAGCTTTATGTATTTTATCTCTACTTTCTGCTTTATTCCATTCTTGTACTTTAATGCACTTTATAATTCATTCCCATAGCAACAAAAGTACCCTGGCAGCAACTTAAAATATTTTTAAATGCTTTTGCTAGTAATGTGAAACATCTGTATGTTCAGAACTGTTACTGGATGATAAATCATTAACTTTATTTATGAGCATTCAGATACAAAAAAAATGAATTCTTAATATTTTTTTTTTTATTTATGACTTATTTATCTTCAAGTAACTTCTCTTGTTTTCTTTCTAGAGGGTCTGAATGCTGACAACATTAGACAAGCCTCAGAGCAGCTGAAGAGCCGCTGGATTGAGTTCTGTCAGTTGCTGAGTGAAAGACTGGCATGGCTGGAGTACCAAAATAACATCATTGACTTCTACTCCCAGCTGCAGCAACTGGAGCAGACAGCAATTACTGCAGAAAACTGGCTGAAAGCACAACCCACAACAACAACAGATCCTGCTACAATAAAAGCTCAGTTGGAAAAATGCAAGGTTAGAGATACTTCTCAAAGTTTTTTGTGATATTGTACTTCATAGGTGTTCCAACAGTGGGCTAGATCATGACCTACACTATTTCAATATAAAAGTGGAAAATAGACTGTCTGTTTTTACAAGTTAATTACTGAAAATATTTATTCAAGGAAAAGAAGAACTGGTAAGGAAAGTGAGGCAATCGAACCTAGCACATGAGTATTTATAATTTTTGCCAAAATATTTAGTTATTAAGACATTTAGGTACCTAAAGCTAAGGAACTATGCCCCTAATTTCTTTTTCTTTCCCATTTTTCTTTTTTTTTCCTCTGTGAGAATCTTTGTCTTTGGGTCTTCATTAATAAACTGTCACTCATCACCTCCATCATAATGTCTTGATGGACAAGTCCAAAATTCTGCCATTTGAGACCATTTGTTACAATTTGATGCATGTAGATTGTGTAGGAATGGAGGAATATTCTTCTGTCATCATATGACATAATTACATTAGTTGTACAAAAACAGTCACGCCAATTCACTTATCATTCTCCATAAGTGTTTTTGTTTGTGTGCTGCACTGTGATAGTCTGGAGAAGACTGAGAGAGGATCTTATTATGTTTACAATTTTCTGAAGAGTGGGTGTCAAGCAGGAGGGGCCAGTCTCTTTTCAGTGATGCCCTGTGATAGGATGAGAAGCAATGGTCACAAACACAGGAAGTTCCACTTCAACATGAGGAAAAACTTCTTTACCATGAGGGTGGTGGAGCACTAGAACTGGCTGCCCATAGAGGTAGTGTAGTCTCCTTCTCTTGAGACTTTCAAAACCCATCTGGATATGTTTCTGTATGGCTTGCCCTAGATGATCCTGCTCTGGCAGGGGAGTTGGACTTGATCTCCAGAGGTCCCTTCCAGTCCCTACCATTCTATGATTCTATGGTCATAGAAATCTCTCTTAATATAGACAATTCTCTGGGTGGGTGTGGCGTGAAGTGTGTGTGTGTGTGTGGGGAAATTTAGTAAGAGAAAAGCCCCCTTGTGTTCTAGCCGGTCCTCAGAGATTAGAGGGGCTAGGGGTGGCTGGACTGATCTCTTAAAAGTTACATCAATTAAGATATGTCACTATAGGTCTGACTACAGACCACACTTAGGTCCGATTAGTAGTCAGGTTTCACAAATAGGTTATTCACTGTGTCTATAGGTCCAACACCAGATTCATGGACAGCCTGTATGCTGTAGGTTAGGTTCCCTGAAAGGGAGCAGTTGGATGCACGAAAAGCACATTTTTCCCGTGATTATAGGTCCAACCCCAGATGCATGAACAGTCTATTATACTGTAGGTCTGGTTGCATTCACTAGAAGCAAATTGGATTAATGAATGACACGGTTTGTTTACACTTGCAACATACACAGATTCTTTCCGATTGCTGGTGATATATATACTAAGCTGTAGAAATCATTATATAGCTCAAAATACAAGTAATTTCCCAGGGTAAACAAACAGACATATACTCAGCATAGCCAAGGCACAAGTCTTACCAAAAGGTGTCCCTTCTGGGGCAGGGCAAGGAGGACAAACCTGTCAGATTATCCCAAGGATTTGGTGTCCAATTATCCCGCCACTAGGTCTGAAATAGGACCAATATTTATCCTTCAGTTTCCTATTAATTTGTAAAGTTTTCTACCAATGTGTAAAGTGTGGGGATGTGAGTATAGGCAAACCTTTAAGTGCACAGAGCATCTCTTGATGAGCTTTCCAGCCTTGATTGCTTCTGTTGGGAACAGGCCACTGTCACATTCCCTTCTGCTGGGAACAGTTAACTACTGGACTTTAACAGATAAACTGGACAATGGGAGTCTGGACCACACCTGGTCTCACTCCGCATACAGTGTCAGCACAACATGACCACAGGATCTCCATCCCACCTCAGTGTCTGCTTTAGACGCTAGATGCTTATCAACAGTGATGAGTTTTGATAGTTTGTGCTTTCTGATTCCAACAGTGGGAAATACTTGCAAGCTAATACTGCTTGACAGGACTATACTGAGATGTAGAAATGAATTATGAATCACATGACATAGCTGTAGAAGTTTGACTATATGAATTCTCTGGCTCCAGAAGCTCTCAAAGTGTTTTGCAGAAAGCTTCTCATAGAGTAGTTCTACTATGAATGATACATTAAAATTATTTTCCTCATTTCTTTTTACTTAGTAGTTGCAAGGGTCACAATGTGTACAAGGTCTCCTGAAGATATAACAGCACAACTTCATTGCTCTCTAGAGGTTTCTGAGGAGGGGAAGTTGGGAGGGAGGTGCTGAGCTCTTCTCCCTCTTATCTAGTGATGGGATGCGTGGGAACAGTTCAAAGCTATGCCAGGGCATATTTAGACTGGACATGAGGAAGCATTTCTTTACCGAGAGTGTTGTCAAACACTGGAACAGGATTCCTGGAGAGGTGGTCAGTGCCTCAAGCCTGTCAGTGTTCAAGAGGCATTTAGGCAATGCCCTTAACAACATGCTTTAATCATGCTTGATCAGCCCTGAATTTATCAGACTAGATCATTGTCAGGTCCTTCCCAGCTGAAATTGGTCTGGTCTATTCTATTCTATTCCATTCCACTCTATTTCAACCTCAACCCATAATGCGTTACTGCAGGGCTGCTAGAAATCACTGCATCTTCACTTTTCCTTTTCTACCTCATGCTGGTTAGTCTGTACATAATCTAACACAGATGAGTTCAGGATTATGGGACATGTAGATTTTTTATCTTCCCAGCTCCACATGAAAACATGCTCCTCGGGCGTGGAATTTTAATGTACAAATCATCTTATTTTCTTTGAGTGTTACACTGCTAACAAGATAATGTCATGTAAAAATGACTTTAAACAATGGTAAGAGCATCATATCGATATCAGAGGTAATGAATTGTGAGAAAATAATAAAGATATCAAATTTGTTCTTACTGTGACTACTGTAGTTGGAAACAAAACTGTTTAATGTGCATTGAAACAGTGGCGATAATGTGAAACTAGTGATTTCATTTGTCGGTTA
This sequence comes from Baryphthengus martii, assembly GCA_013396935.1. NCBI lineage: Eukaryota > Metazoa > Chordata > Aves > Coraciiformes > Momotidae > Baryphthengus > Baryphthengus martii. Next base: position 46,139 of record VWZK01013526.1, on the reverse strand, counting down.
ATTTTATCTTGGTGGGTTTTTTGTTCAAACGTGCAGGACGAAATCATCCGAATGTCAACTCTTCAGCCTCAAATTGAAAGGCTAAAGGCTCAAAGTCAAGCGCTCAAAGAGAAAGAACAAAGGCCAGTATTTCTGGATGCCGACCTTGCTGCTTTTACCAGCCATTTCAAACAAATACTTGCTGACATGCGTGCCAGAGAAAAGCAACTGCAGACCAGTAAGTCTTCATGACTAGAAGTCAATTTGCCTGACTAGAATGCAAAAAATTTTGCTTTTCTACTCTTCTATTTACTTTCGTCATGCTAAACCAATAGTGCAAGTTAGATGTTCTTTTTTTTTTTTTTGCAATTTAATTAGTCTTTCAGAAATTATCAATGGAATATATATTTTATATTTCCTATATATCATATACAGAAAAACAAATGAAGGTACACTATTTAGAAGCAAAGGTTATATATCCAGTATAGTTCTACTATCAGATCTCCTCTTGTTAGCATGTTTATGAACAGATTCAGTGATATTTTTTGGCAACAAAAAGCTGTTTAGTTGGGTTATAAGACATAGTTGTTTACCTCTGTCAGTAGAGAGGAGAGAGTTTAATTGCAGGAGTGAATCTGCTCTAAATTTTCATAGAATGTAAATTTAACTCCATAAAGCTCATTAAAGAGATTGGCTACTTTTGAGTACCTAGTTTTTCAAATGTGATGCACTGTTCCTTTTTTTCAACACAAAATATAGAACTGCTAGTTATAACATTATTTACAATATTTGTAATAAAATGCATTTTTCAAAAGGAGAAAAATACTATATTAAAATAGAAGGTTGACTTTATTCCTTATTAAAGCTATGTATGTAGCATGTCAGTGACTACTGTACACTTTTCTGTATTTGATTATTAAATTAAAGTATCAGACAAAAAAAAATACATGTAATTTTTCTGAACAGCAGATTATTTGCCCCTTAAGCCAATGATATCTCTAAATGACTGCTGTTTTGAAATTGCATTTTGAATGGCATAGTGCTAGCTCCTTCTAGTGGATCTTTATAGTAGTCCTTCTAAATTCTTTCATGGAAGTTTAGATGTTTTTTCAGCAACACTGCATTATTGAGCTGGTGTAGTTACTTCACATAAGCACACAGAAGGGGTGAAGATGCATGGGAGAAATGAAGAAATAAAATGCAAGTGTGTCTTAGCAAGTGATGGAAGAATGAGCTGTAGAAATTTAGTATCAAGGAGTATAAAGTTTATTCATGACTCTAAAGTCAAGATATACAATAGCAAGATTTAAAAACTGTTAGTGCCACACTGTTTTGTATGCTGAAATCAGTTACCATTCTGCCAGCAAGCAAATATGGTAAAGGCTATCTTCTTTATGATTTACTCTATATCTGATTTTGTGTAATTGCTGGTTTTGCTTCACCTAATTTTACTATAGCAAGACCTCATGAACTAACAAGCTGGTCAGTCCCATAAGACGAGTAGCGTTCACTGCCTGAACTGCAATGCCACGACACAAGGGCTTTGGTGAATTTCTGGCTATAGCCGTTCCTTCCCACCCCAGTGCTGCTATATGCTCCTCCAGGGCACTGGTCAGCTACAGAAGCAGCTGTTCTGAGGTGGCAGCATTGAACAGGCAGAGCAGAGTCTCCTAAACTGCTGGAGAACAGAAGTCCCTGAATCAATATTCTATGAGCCCTGGTCGGTTGTTATTATTTTATTTGGCTGTTCTGCATTGAGATTCATCTCAAACAATTCAACTGTCAAGATGAGACTTTTATCTCATACAGTACATTAACAGTGTTATTTTAGGTGAGATTATTATGTCAATCATATTTTATTTTCAGAAATTTTATACACAGTTTTATCCAAAGTGCTAACTTCCTTTCATAACTCTGCTGTGGATATGAATGATCATACTTGGCATACTGTGTTAGGTCTAATCCTGTTTCAGGAAAGCTTTATGAATTAAAAAAATGGGGGGGTAAAGGCCCCGAAGCTGAAGCACAGAAAATTTGGCTCCTTGAGTCTAGATTTCTTTTGCTTTCTTCAGTGACTACTTTTCTTCTGCTGAAAAAGTAGAAAAAAGTCTGTATCCCATATCTTTATTTTAGCCTTAATTTAATAGAAAATGTTGATGTTTTGTGACATCTTTAATGTCCCTTGCAACTCAAGCCATTCTCTGATTCTATGATATTTTCATCCTCTATTTACAGAAATTATTTGGTGTTTTACATGTCAATGGTAGTGTTTTCTTATTTTTTCTTCTCTGTACATAGTGATCTACATGTACTTGAAAGCTTTTTTTGATTCATTATTAGGGAATTTTTTATGTTAAAAGGATTTCTGATTCCTTATTAGGAGTTTGGGTTTTTTATGTTTGTTTAATTTGATTTCAGTTTTTTAATGTTCCATTACACCATTATATTTTCTGGTGGATAAGAGTTCTGTTAGGATACAGGATAGCTGTTCTGTTTTCCAAGGGATTTTTTCCCCCAAAAAAGTTTTCTGTTAGTTATAGGAGATTGTCTTTCTCAAACATATTTTGTCTCATTGCATTTTGATGGGTTTTTTTGAAGGTATTAGTGGTTTTGTCTTTGAGGTGGTTTTTGGATTATTTTTTTTTTTTTAGGTTAAAAAGTGCTTTGTAGTTTCTCTGTGCTGCACAGTAGATTTCTTAATGTTATTAAAGGTGAACTCATATTTTTGAAAATGTTTCTCTCCATGATTTGATTAGCATTTCCAATTATAAAACCCAATTTAAAGCCAGTTCTAAAGCAATTTTTTGTCACTGTTTTGCAATGTTGTTTATGAAAGAAATACAACTCTTACAAAATACGAGGAAATATGACCTCATTTTTCTTACTTTATAGAGTATCTGTATATCCATAGGTAATTGATCCTTTTGAAGATCATTCACTCCATCACACCCTCCTCCCCAAACACATTTAGAACCATGTCTAGCATACTAGTATATAGAAACACACAGAAGTCAGACCATACTTCAAACTATTCAACAATGTACACAAGGGAGTGAAGTGGACAATCATGGCAATAATTCAAATATGAATAATGGGATTTCCCAAGGAAATTCTTAGTTTTATTATCGCCCTGTTGAAGAATGAAGGGTTGAGATTTATATTTGTCTTGAAATTAACTATTACTGTGTAAGAGAAGTTTCTAGGGAGCAGCCTGGTCAGCCTCCCATTCAACCGTCAGCCCAGGGAGAGCTGTCTGTGTCAGGTAAGTGAATATTCCCAGGTTCAAACTGCCTCCCAGGTGGTAACTCATTCATTCCTGTATTCCTCCTGCTCTGTGACTGGAGTAAACTCTGTTAAGGTGCTTCTGCTTTTTCAGTCTTGCTGATACGAACTCTTATCTAGCTATGGTCTTCAGTGAGATACATGTTCTTAATTTGACAAGACTGTTCTTCAGAGGGTGTCTGGGGAGTGCCGTTAGATTTTTAGGAAGTGGCTAAACCAAAAAAGCTTTCATGGCTAGAATATCAAGATGGAGGTGGCAAAGGAAAAATTGTAATTATTTCCATTTTTATCTGCTTTATAAATTCATGCACTGTGCTTTGCTTTCAAATTCTGATTCTACCTTTGCAGGATCAATAATTTCCAGAACTGAATTCATTGTAATCGTTGTTATTATTATTAATGATGAATTATTAATCTGCATTCAAATGACATTTCTCTTGTTTATTTCAAAAAGGACTTTATAAAGTTTTTGCCTTCTATATCATGTCAAGATTCTTTAGATTTCTGTTTACTCTCCCCATGCTCAGTTAATTTGCGTAGACACCACTTTTCTCCCTAATCTGCTGTTACAGTATCGTAAAGACGCTTGTATTACAAAGAGTTCATGAAACTCAGTCTTGGCATAATTTTATAAGACAACAAACCCCACAGTAACCATAACAGTATGATGACCATTTGGAGTTTTAGTCTGTCATTTGTCTGCTTTTGCTTTAACTTTGAACTGCTAACTTATTTTCATGCTCCAAGTATCTTGGAGATGGTTTATAAGTTACAGTGAAGTTGTTATGATATGTACAGTAATCTTTCACCAATCATTGCATACTCGGGGGAGAAAAGTTTTAGGCAAATGTCCTGTAGCTTTCATAAGTGTAAATTTTTCCTAAGACCTAAACTATGATTAATAGCAATAATATTCATTGCTGTTTGGTTTCGCAGGATAAACTTTCTTTGAATTTGCCTTTTGAGCTGAAGATACAGCTCAGATGTGTGTGAGAAAATATAATGTAATAAGTAACAAGCAAGTATTTTCATTTTGCTTTTGTTTCCATTTCCACCAGTAATTATTTTTATTTAAATAAAGAATTGAAAGACAATGCAACCTGTGAAATGAATGTGAATAAGATAATATCCTGTACTCTGTAGGTCACTTTATGTTTTTCCTCCTTGGTAGAGATCAAAATTAATAAGGATGGGAAATGCCTAAAATAAATTTGTGTTTTTAAAAGATATGTACTATTACATTAGCTCTTGTAGAACTGGAGAAGATTTTCTTTTAAAATCTTTAATAGAGAATTGGAAGTGTTAAAGCTCTTGCAGAACATTGATTATATATTGTATACAAGATTCCTTACAAATCCACTTCGAGAGTTTCTGGTGAAAAATATGAGAGAAGGGAATCACAGGTTTTATGAAGTCATCAATATAAAGACTTTGATGAATAGTTGCAAGTATTAAAAGCAAAACAAAACTGTGAGAAAATCAGCATGATTTTAAACTGTGGTTACTACTGAGCAGATTTTTATGGAAAACACATGCAGTTCAATCTAGTTCATTTCAGGGAATAAGTCATTTCTTAAAATCATCTCTTCTTTCACAATGAAGTGATGAACAGTCAGATTTGTCTTTACTGTAGGAGATATACTTTGCAGCAATATCCAGTGTGATTTGATATTCTTGGGATAATTGTGTTCTTGTTTCATTTCTGATTTGGGAAAAGATTTTTTGAGTGGGAGATCAGGTCACAAAAAGGGAAGCTGGGAGAAAAGTGAGAAAAAAACAAATATTTTACTTACTTGGAAAGCTGCTTTCACATATTTAAATATTTCTACTTATTAAAGATATAGCATAACCAAGTATCTATCTGCACATTTTATTTCCAAATTTAAGCACTTTCTCTAAAATAAATATGCAAGTGCAAGTGTATTTGCCTGTCAGTTCTCAGGGGTTACAATGTTAGTTGCACCAAAATGCATTCTCTGTAAGTGGAATAGATTAATGCAGCAGCATTTTCTCATTATGAGATGGGAACTGTATTCTGATATTTCACAGTAACATATTTGTATTTTGCCTCTGTGATATTTTATTACAGTCTGTCACAAGCCTAGTTTAGCTATAGCTTGGGTTGCAGACATGCTATATCTTTCTGACTACCAATTCAATTTTTCATATAATATAGCAGAATTGTTATTAATGCACTGTGCTTATAGTACAGACTTTAATACACAAACATTAGCATCACAAAGCACATTTTAGGATAAAAATAAACAAGTCTGACTGTGTTTATGTTATGAGCATGGGGAATTTAGAGAATCATACTTCTCATGGCGAGACCATAAATGTGTTAGATTGTTTAGACAGCTAAAATTAGGTAACATTAATCCCGCTGTTGGAGTTTGACTGAATTCTCACCATTGGCATCATGAGTTGCAAAACCAATTTAAGATCTTCTTGTCATCCAGAAAGATGTTAATATTCTTCCTTGTGGATGAAAATGCTAACACCATGTCTGTCTTAAAAAACCCTGACCAACCATCAACACCCCTCCCCCCTAACAAAAAACCTAAACAAAACAAAAAGCCCCAAAATCACTAGCTAGGAAAATAGCACTGAAAAGTAGTATTTTACTACTAGTAATCTAGAAAAGTGAAATAAGAAAACTATTGTTTCACTGAAATTAAAAGTGCTTTTTAGATGGAATATTTAATAACCAAATTGAAAAGCCACTACTATGATTAAATCAACATCTGTGATCCCACTTGAACTCTTATTTAGTCCTTCAAGTAGTAAAGAACATAATTCATTAAAAGTGGACAAAAGTTTGCAGTATTTGGATGGCTTTAAAATTATTATTGGCAAGTTTCAAACTGAGTTTCATGTAATTTATGGAGTTTGTTGTAGCAGTGAATCTTGTGGTTTTACCTCTTCTGAGGTACTACTGAAGAGCTATTATTTTATATAGCTGCTTGAAGTCATTTGTAGTCATATATTTGTGATAAGATTTGGTTTTCATTTAAAGGAGAAAGGTATTTACAGAAGTCAAACATTACAATACTGAACTCTATTTCATATTTCTAATTAAAACTGCAGGTTGAGGTGTATATTCCTTTAACATATCTGAGTTGTTGAAATTATATCTCCATTCATTTAGAATGATGTGTTTAAATACATGTTCTGTTCTAAAGTAGGAATTGTTTGGGTTAAATGAGTCAAAGACAATATAAATCTCACTAAGGAAATGAAAAGGTTTAGAATGCTATTTGATAAAATGGATATTTTTTTTCTGTGTTTCCAAGAGTGTATTACTGTTGCTTTTTATGTAAAGGAAATATATCACAATGGAAAAAGTCTTGTCTTTCCTGGTACCAAGTCCTATCTTTTGTAAATCCTCAGGTATGTGTGATAAACCAAATCGGCCAAGATTTTTATGAGGAAAGCATGCCATACAATGTATATACTCCACAAGAGAGAACTTAAATTGCCCTGGTTTTACTATGTTGTTATGATGTCTAGCTGAAAATACAGGGTTTTTTTTTCATGTGGCATTCTGTTAAAGAACTGAAAAATTAGGTTAAAATCTGAAGTACATTCTGCCAAGCATTGCTGTATGAGAATGTAAATAAGCTTGCACTTAAATTTAATCGTGTTCCTTGTCAAAATTGCTTTTTGGACAGGTAAATCATTTCTCAGTACAGTTCGTTCTTCAAGACCAGAGACATACAGGAGATACAAATAGGTGTAACTGTTTTTTGAGCTTTTATATACTTGTACAAGTGTTTCATTCCCAACCAGCCGTGCTATTTCTCTGTGCTTTTCTCAGTGAGTATAGAAGCAACTGTTGTTGAGCTCAGAGGTAGTATCTCTGCTAATGAGTTGCTCATGTGTGTGCCAGATGTGGTCTATTTATGGCATCTGTAATGTTGGTGCAATAAGCACAGTTCAATAAAATTCAACTTTAATACAGAAGAAAGATTAATTTCCTAAGCTTTTAACAGATGTCTTAGAGCATTTTAGTTGAACAGAGACATTACACACACAAATGTGGGCTATAAAAGGGAATGCTATTTTGTAATGCATTTCTGAGATGAGATTTTGGGTTAAGTACAACGATTTGTCTGTTGATCTCTATGCATGCATATTTAGACTAGTTATCTTGGCCATATAAGTTGTCGTGACCTGTAAAGAGAGTGTCAAATGACACAAAACTGATAAAATGACTGAGATATCATAAGCCTTAGGATGAGTGTAGTCATTCTTCAGAAGATTTCTGTTTCCACAATTATTTGAAAAATCTGGTACTGACATACTGGGCCTGTTGCAATCTGTTGTAAAATAGCCATTGATTTCAATAAGGTTCAGTCTTTTATCAAATATCTTCTATCAGCAAACCAAATAGTGAAGCATAAAATGATTTTGTTTCTTTCCTTTTTCTTCCCCACTGAATGTAGTTTTTGACAGTTTGCCTCCTGCACGCTACAAGGAGACAATGAGCACTATACTTGCGTGGATCCAGCAGTCAGAAACCAAACTCTCTATGCCTCAGGTTGCAGTTGCTGAGTATGAAATCATGGAGCAGAGACTCAGGGAGCTCAAGGTGAGTGGTCAGACTGCAGGATCAAAAGTCTCAAATGTAAAGTTTAGAGAAACAGAACCCTTCATTGTCATGAGTCTGCAGAAGCCTATGGATCTTGAGTGAATTCTATCCATTCAGGTATTAGGCAAGGGCTTCAGGAGACTAACTTATATCCCTTCCTAAAATTAAAGGATTAAAAATGTTCTTCACCATTGAAAGCAATTCTATAAGATATTGAACGTGTTAAGGAAACACTTTTGTTTGTCTCATATATAAAATATTTCTTTGATGATAACTCTGTTAGTTAAGTATAGATTTAACTCATTTCATTTTCCAGGGCTGACAGTGAAATGACTCTAATTTGCAAAATGCAACATGGGCTTTATCAGATTTCCTGTTGGATTTACAAGCAGACAGAGATATGGAATAAGTTCTGCCAATTTGTACAAATCTTCCCTGCATTTCAATGTTTAGTATCATTCCACTATTGGATGGCTAATGAGCATGTTGTTTGATACAACTAATAATGCACATTCAGAAATAAAAAGAAAAATACAGAAAAAAAATAGATACAGCAAATTTGGGATAAGAATTGCAAAAGTTTTGAGAAGTTATTTAAAAATTTTTAAATCATAGAATCAGTTCTAAGTTTATTCTTTTTCTTCATGTATAGTTGGATTTTTTGGAAGTATAATCGCTAGGATCATAGTAAATTCCTATCTCAAATTAAGGAAGTATATGTGGATCACGTCTGTTAACAAGTATAAACATGTCTGGATATATTCTCAGTTCAGCTAAAAAAATCTACTTTCTAGTTTGTGTGACAAAAGCAATTCTAAATTGCTCAGTAGAATACGTCATTGGATGTTTTAGCAGAGGTGACCTACATTGTTAATTTTCAGTCCTTTCTTCAGCAGTCTCACCTATATTTGATAATCAAAGAGAATTGCTCAACATGTAAATCAGATACTATTTGCTTCTTATTCATAGGCTCTACAAAGTTCTCTGCAAGAGCAGCAAAAAAGTCTGAACTATCTCAAAACAACTGTAGAAGACATGTCCAAGAAAGCCCCTGCAGAAGTCAGCCAAAGATACCGATCAGAGATAGAGGTGATCCTTGGCCGTTGGAAGAAATTATCAACACAGCTGGTGGAACGTTGCCAGAAACTTGAGGAACTTATGACTAAACTCCAGCGATTCCAGGTTAACCAAACTTTTTCAGCCTCAACTACTGTTTGGTGGCTTGTGGCTGTGGGACTAGCAGAGAACACACTTAACCCATCAAGAAGCATTTATACACCACTTCAGCAAAGTGAAATATCAGAACAGTATATAAGATATATTTAAATATATGCTTGATTTTAGTGGGTCCAAGATTTTACTTTGAATTCTGGTTTTGTGACTGTTTCCGCTTATGTTGTTTCAATAGCAAAACTTAACTTTGATTTCAGTGTAATTGCTACTAATGTTCCTTGACTTACTTTTTCAGTGTAGCTGAAGTACTTTTTCACACAGCTGAAGTAGCTGTAACCGTATTGACTTTAATGGATTCACTTACATAATTAAAGTCATTTTTAATATGGTAGTAACTTGGCAGCAGTTGCCAAAAAGCAGAAATGTGTATAACAACTGTGTGAAATCAAATTAGAATGATGATATTGGAACCTTCCACTGTTTCTCTCCTTATGAGGTTCACCTATTTATACTTATTTATAAAGTACATTGTCAGCGTTTTAGAGGAAGTCTGTGATTTAGATGAGATTTCAACAAGTCCGTTTTTAAGATATCCCTATTCTGTTTCTTGTATAATTTCAAGGGACAGGTTTCAGAGGAATTCAGATCAAAGAGTCACAAAAATGGAGAAAGTATTTTTATTTTCACCCCCATGCAGATGATCACTTGGGGATATTGTAAATAAAATTGTGAAGGTTGAGATCTTGCAGCTATATTATCACAGTATATTTCTTCTCAGTGTTGTCTCTCTGTGTTTCTTCTATTTACAACATCAAATATTTTTGTCCTTGGTTTTGTTTTGCTTGTAGTAGAGCATGATACATGATTAGCTCCATGTTGTGAATTATAATAGAATAGCATGTGAACTGTAATTGTTATTTTCATCTTAATTCAATAGAGTTGTCTGGTCAGGAATAATTTTTCTGACAAAATATTTTTATACTTCTGCTTTCATAGAGAAAAAAAGGTTTTAGAGAAAAAAGGTAATACTCGTCATTTTGTTACTCTTCATCACTTTTTAGATCAGCAAAATGAACCAAAAAAGAAGGAAAAATTTTATCAGTACCATTTATAATTTAGCTACTGAAATGTTATATTGCTCTAAATTGTAACTTTGGCTTCATAGCTATCTCTCTGACATTTGAAGCTGGCCATGAAATCAGGTTTAATGGTATGATGGAATAACCTTGGCCAGCAGCCAAACACCCCAGCAGCTCTCTCACTCTCTGTCCTCAGGAGGACAGAGGGAGAAAATAGGAAGTAAAAGCACTTGGATTGAGATAAATGCAGGGAGATTGCTTACCAGTTACCATCGTGGGCAAACCAGACACAACTTGGGGAAATATATAATAGGTTAGGGTAGTGAGATACAAAGATAAAAATTAAAACAACATGTTTCCCTCTCCCTCTTTTTCCTAGTCTACACTCCATTGCTTTACTCTTGTCTCCTCTCTCACCAAGGGGCAGAGGGGAATGGGGAATGGTAGCTGTGGTCTGTCCATAAGAGCTCCTCTCCGCTGCTCCTTCCTCCTCACTTTTTGCCCCTGCTCCAGCATAGGTCCTCCCAAGGGCTGCCGTCTTTCAGGAAATATCTGCTCCTATGTGGGACTATCCATGGGCTGCAGCTTCCTTTAGGGCATATCCAGCTACTCCAATGTGGGATCCTCCACAAACTGCAGGGTGGATATATGCTCAACCGTGACCTCCATGGACTGCAGGGAGACAATCTGCATTACTGTGGTCTTCACCAAAGGCTGCAGCGGAATCTCTGCTCCAGTAGCTGGAACACCTCTTCTTCCTTCTTCACTAACCTTGGTGTGTGCAGGGCTGTTCCTCACTGTTTCTTCCTCTCCTCCTTTGCCTATCTATCTGGCATTTTTGCCCGTTCTCAACTATATTATCACAGAAACATCACTAGATGACCTTGGGGTCAGCCATATCCTGTAATGGATCAGTTAGAGGCAGCTGGAACTGGCTGTGTCCAGCACAGGATGGCACCTGGCCTCTCCTCACAGAGTCTACTGCTGCTACCAAATCTTTGCCACATAAACCCAGTATAAATGGGAAAACTGGAAAGTGATTTTTTTTCAGTAGTGTAGTGAAATATTTGCAACAAAACAGAGCAATACACTTTGCTTTAGAAGTTCTAACTTTTTTCTTTTTTTTTTTTTTTTCTTTTTCTGCCCTGAATTTTCCAGATAGCAGTTTAGAGGTTCCTCCACTGCTCTTAAAGGGAGGAATTCCTGGGCATCACGACCATGCTCTGTAGAGCACGTATTTTTAAAGTTGTGTGAGCTATTGTTGCATACAAATCTTAGCCTTTATATTTATCGCTGAAGTCACTGTAGCACACAGTTAATAAAAAAAGTCATTGTCTTTTCAACTCCCTGAATGACTTCTCTTCCAGACAATTATTTTAGCTGTTGCAATTTATAGAATGCATCAGGATGAGATACGATAAAATCAGTGTCGATAAATAAAATGCATTCACAGTCTGATTCAAAATGCAAGTCATACATTTGATCGTCATTGGTTGTTGGAGACTTACCTCTTTCTGAGTAAATCCCATCAGATTAATCTTTTGCAGCATTAATGAATTATACTTAAAGTATTCTTGTAAAGGTATTAAGGTTTCATCATGAATACGATTTTGAACTATTTTTACTGACATATAATGGAATGCATGGTAGACACTTCAACAGTGTTTTGGTAATTGCCATTCTGAAGTGTACTGATAATTTCTGTATGATTATTTTTATTAATTCCGTTCATTTGCCATAGTAGCCTGTTGTTATCAAATGTATCAAGCACATTAGAGAAATGTCCCCTTTGGTTATCTATTTCATAATAGTTGCTAAGGCATAAGGCATTTTCGTACGCATTTTACGGCACAGCCTGTATTCTAATTAAATGTCCTTTTTTGTGCATTAATTCAGCTTTGGATTCATCATATAACAATATGTACTTCACTGTTGATGAAAACAGTTTGGTGAATGAATGCTTTATAATTTGCCTTTCAAATTTTTGCCATTTATAATTTTTATTTTAACATATGCATCTAATTGTTTACCTAAGGTGGCATTTTAGGGTAATTCTGCGTGACATTTAAAAAATCTCGTTCTACCTTTTGAAGTGTTATCTATGTACCATTGCCAGGGACTCGTAGTGTTCCCTCTTTTCAGAAATTTGATATTCAGCTTTTTTTTATCAATTGCAAGGTTTAGTTAAAGACTACAGAAAACAACTTACCAATTACAGATATTCTGGTGCTAGAAACGGTAACTGAGAGGCTCTGAAATTACTCACTGAGTCATTATATGATTTTAGTTTCTGAAGTGAATCTATTTCAATTACTGTTTCAGTTACAATTATTTTTTTTTCGCTCAGAGTAGTAAGGGAACTTTCCTATGTTGCCTGCTGGTAGAAAAATAGACAGTAGAGCATGCAGCTTCCAAGAGGAGCCTGAAATTTAAAAGGAAGCACAGGAAGATTTTTGATTGGTGAGACTGAGTTAGTTGCAAAGTGTGAGTAGTCTGAAGCCATACAAGGAACCAATGAACACGCTTACAGCATCTAAACACAAATGATATCTGGAAGGCATAAACTTGAGAGCCACAAAATTGCCCTCTCATAGGCACATTAAACTTGGACGGAAATGATCAGAGTGCTAAAGAGCTGGAGTCGGTGACAGTCCAGATAAACTTGGTTTTTCTTCTTTACTGTGTTTGTACTTTTCAGACGATTCAATAATCTTGAAATTACATTTTGATGTGTTTTAGTCATAGTGCCAGGACAAATTATACCATTGCCAGTCAGGTTCTGTGCAATAAAATGTTGTTTTTTTTTAATAAACAGAATGACACTAAAACACTGAAGAAGTGGATGGCTGAAGTGGATGTTTTTCTGAAGGAAGAGTGGCCTGCCCTTGGTGATTCAGAAGCACTGGAAAAGCAGCTTGAACAATGTACGGTGAGTATTAACCTGTCTGCTTGGCAGTTATTCAGTTCTTCTCTACAGACCTAGCTTGTAAAGAAGCTAAAAATAAATTCATGTTGTAGGGGGTTGTCTTCTGCAACATATTTGTACCTCCTGAATTTTCTGGGTTTGAAGGAAAATTCTGTTAAAAAGTTGGAAACTTTCATACAGAGAGGAGACATAGAGTGACTGTATCATTATGTATTTATAGCAGGAGGAAAAAAAAAATAAAAAAAAGGTACTTGCAGCAAATAAACTAGTAGCCTCTTAAGATAACTGTTTATTTACTTTGTTGAGTTTACCAATTCTGCATGTTTATTTGTTGTAAACTCTGTAATCTGGGCCAAATCATCTTTTCCTGTCTATTATTCATACAAGTTTTACAAGCTTTTCTGAGTGTACTGAAAGAACCTGCAGGTATAGTAAGACTTTATTTCACTAAACTTACATGTTCCAGAATTGTGTCCCAACAGAGCTTTAAAACATCATGAAGTATTGATACTTCCATTATAGGGTTTACAAATAATTCTGCCTGTCCCAACAGTAAGTGCAGTGAATCTTGTAATCCATGATAGTCTCTGTCTATATGTTCAGGAGAATCTACAAGTTCTATAAATGTTCTGGCTGTATGTGTAAATATTATGAAACATACCTACTGATGTTACAAAACTATGAGCTCCTCAGATCTGTACTCCTTAGACTTTTACTCTATAGAGTAGTAAGTTACATTTAACTCCTTTAGGTCTGTCACCTGAATTTATGAAGAATTTTTGCAAATATTAGCCATTACTGTCAAATATATAATAAAGCTACCAAAATCTTCATCATCTTTTATGTATTTACACTTCCAGCCTTTTCCTCTGTGTAGGGAGCCCAGGTAACATCTGGAGCACTGAGGAAAGGCTTACGAAGTAAAATTAGAAGTGGCAATTTAGAACGACCTCAGGGTTTAAACAATATTCAACCACAAATAAAATTTTACTATCTAGACATATCTAGAGAATATCCCCATTCAGATCGTTTTAAGGAAATTATCAGTTGAATTATCAACCCCAGCGTAGAGTTGGCATAATTCCTAAGAAGGCTTCACAAATAGTTTTCCACCATTACAATAGGATACTCTTTTACTAATATGAATAAAAGATCTAGGCATTGTAATAACTATCTATACACACACATATATAATGTTATATTACATATATGTAGTGTATACATAACATTCGAAACTTACATAATATATATTTTGCAAATGAACTTTATCTGATGTAGCAATACTTTACCAGATTACAGCTGCTCATTCCCAGTTAGTTTGTTTTCATAATTAAGGATTTAAATTGTGCTCTTCTGGTTGGAGATGTGGACCAAAGACAAGTTAGAATTTCATGTAGGCATGTTTTCATAGGGATAGCAGATCTGAAAATTTGTATGAGTGCTGCTTGTCTAATCTTTTGCTGTTTCTTTAGGCTTTAGTAAATGATATCCAGACAATCCAACCCAGTTTGAACAGTGTTAATGAGACTGGGAAGAAAATGAAGAGTGAAGCAGAGCCAGAATTTGCTTCTAGAATAGAGACAGAACTAAAGGATCTCAATATTCGATGGGAACACATTTGCCAACAGGTATCTAGTCTCCCACTGTGATTGATTCATTTTAAATCAAAAATCAGATTTGTATTTAGAAGAATTTGTCCTTCTATGCATATTCAGTAGATGTGAAACTGTATTTAGTCATATTTAATTCACATTAATGAAAATTCTATTTTAGGGATTTCATTTAGCATGTAGCAATACATGTAAAGTATATTTCTTTATATTGTGATAGTATCTTACTATCTTTATAACCAAGTTATATACTAATACCTTAGACCTTAACAGCAATATAATTTATCATTCCTGCAAAACTAGCTTTCTGAAAGTAGTATATAGGCATTTGCCAAAAAATCAAGTCCTATATTTCATATTACATTTTCTTTTGTGTAATTGTACTCACATGCCATTACTCCAGATGAAATAAGACAATAAAGCAGTGAAGAGTTCAGAATTCAGTAACAATGACTCGCTAAAAAAGATCATATACATGTGTAATACTTTCTCAATGATCTGTTATTAATATCTATTTCATTGCTTGTTACCATCTGCCTAATTACAGCGATGTTATTAGGATAGGATATAATTTGGTTCTTTTCAGGCTAAAATATTGTCATTTGTACAGTAGTCTTGCTTCAAGTACCACGTAATCTTTTCTTTCTTAAAGGCCTATGCTAAGAAGGCAGCGTTAAAAGGTGGTTTGGATAAGACTGTGAGTCTCAGAAAGGATTTGTCAGAGATGCATGAATGGATAACACAAGCTGAGGAGGAATATCTGGAAAGAGATTTTGAGTATAAAACACCTGATGAATTACAGAAAGCTGTTGAGGAACTGAAGGTAAAAGATTAACTAATTCTTTGAGCTGTGTTCAAAGTTCTTTTTGAAGCTTTTGTTGTAAAGAAAGTATACTCTTACTTTTAGGAAGGTGCCTTTTGAGAGCTGCTAGTTAGCCTAAAATTTATTTTAGGCGGCTTGAAGTAATTTCTATTTGGAATATGTTGGAAGATATTTAATCTTTCACAATACTGCATTGTTTTTTTGTTTTGTTTTCTCTTTGTTTTATTGGAAACTTGATTCTGATGCAGCTTCAACATTCTTTTGCTTAAGGGGTAATTCCTAAGAATCATATGTTAGCAGCAGTTAACTGACAGAGTGAAATCATTTTTGTCGCCTCTTTGTATTAGAAAGAGTTAAAAAAAAGTTTTAACACTTAAGGATGCATGTTGGTATGTACTAAGTATGCATAATGTATATTTTTTTTTATATAGCAAAATAGCAAAAGCGTATTTTAGTCTCAGTTTGTAATTATTCATTTTTGGGGGATGAATATGGCCTTTGGACAAGAACACTAATTTGTGATGTATGCTCAAATACACTCTCATTCAGCCACTGGATGTTGGATTGATTTTTATTTCATAGGTGAATTGTTTGGCCTATGCTCTTCAGGAAGGCAGATTATATGGCTTTAGCAACCAGTTCAACACTTTGTTCACGAGCTCTTCATTGTCCATAGGGTTTTGCCAGTGTTTGAAAGTATATGACCACGCTACAGATGATCTCTTTATTTACTGACGGAAATTACTTGATGACAGTCAGAATATACAGAATATATGGAAATATATGGGAAATGACAGTCAGAATATACAGAATATATGGAAATATATGGGAAAAGTTTGATTCATTGTGAATGAGACAAATATGTCAAAAGTAAATGTCTACTTTAGAGAGACAGTTCTTTTTTAGTCATTAAATAACAAAACTCAAATTTATACATTACACTGCATGATAAAATAGGTAAAATGTAGTTTTGGACATAATCCCCATTATGGATTTCTTGGCGAATTTTCTCTATGTCCAGCTCAACTACAGGTGTGTTCAAACTGTGACACCTCAACCCATGCAAATAGCCAGATCATTTGCCGTACATCCTTTCACCTCCTCCTGATGATCCTTTCCCTGAAGGTTTGCAGACACCTCTCCTATCACACAACAGGCAGAATCCAGACCAGAATTCTTTGTTCATTTGGCAGCCGACTTCTTCTCACTGCTAGGGAAGAGGAAAGCCAAGAGCGACCTAGTAAACTTTCTCTGACAAAGGCAGCTTGATCTCAATTATTCTGGTTCATGAACTTCTGCAGACCCTGAGAGAGATAAGTTTGTCAGGAACAAGGTTTTATTTTAATGTTTTTGGGCCAGAGTGTTCTAATCTTAAATTCCTGCGAAGAACAGTACACACTGATGACATGACACTATCTATACCATCACTCTATTTCCTGTAGTGATATGACTCCAGTCGTAGACAACATCCCATTATAACCACTCAGAGGAAACAATGCTAATTATGACAATCTTACATCTTATTAATGAGATGACATAGCAAGGAGGAGAGTAGCAAAAAGCAGAGGTAAAAAGTTAGGAACTGGATTGATCAGTTGTTGTGGCTACATAGGCTAAACCAAGGAAAAGATGTCTGATTGGTTGTTCCAGATCAGTTACATAGAATTTGTTAATAATTGGTTTTAATTCACCCCCCATTTGTGGTCCCTCGCATCTTATATTTCCTGTGTCTGTCCTTTGTGAAAATTCTCTGCCTAGGGTCTAACATAGAAAGTGCTGTTGAGGACGATGCTCCCTTTTCATTTTGTCCTCTCTTCATGTTAGGTTAATGTTCACTGACGCTGATTTTTCTATCTGTAAATTGAGAGAATGAATCATCATTAATGCTCCGATAAGTGTCAAGTATACATAGGAGAAAAAAAATGTTCCCAATTTCTCTTTAAATGCAGGTTAATGACAGCGACAAGGAGAGGAAAATCAGTCAGAAGTATTTTCTTTTTTCCTCTCTTTTTTTCTTCTTGCTACTTATGATTGTAACTTTAAGCCTGTAACTGTAAGGTACACAAATTGATAACACAACAGAAATTTTTTGTCATTTGTGGTTCATAAGATATTATGCAAAGGTATTCGGAGCGTTTCTTGGAAACAAAAAATAAAATAGCTTTTTCTATTCTGAGAACTCCAGAAAACTAAAAAGCTGTGAGATGTTAAATTGTATTGAGTATCGCGTATTGGCAGCAAAATTTAAAAGAAGTTTTTTTAATGCATTCAAGATTGTGTCAGAAAGTCTGAGAATTAAATGGCTGTAAGGTTGTGGTTTGTGGGTTTTTTTTGGTTTGAGATTTCTGTGGGTTTTTTTCCCTTTGACAAATCTGTCAGAATTCTAACAGAGATTAGAAATAAATTTCCTTCTTAAACCAAAACTAAAACTTTTTGTTTTCTTTTTTTCTTTTTTTTTTTTCCCAGAGAGCAAAAGAGGAAGCCATTCAGAAAGAAGCGAAAGTGAAACTTATTACTGATTCTGTGAATAATTTTATAGCAAAGGCTCCACCTGCAGCTCATGAAGCTTTGAAAAAGGAGCTTGATGTTCTGATTACCAGCTACCAGCGACTCTGCAGCAGACTGAATGGAAAGTGCAAAACTTTGGAGGTTGGATATCTTGTCAGTCATTGTATTTATAGCCCTTCTAACTGCAAAAGCAAGCTAGAGAACAAAGATACATTATCATATAGGATCATGAGTAGCACAAGTGTCATGGTTTAACACCCCTTCCAGGCAGCAGCAAAGCACCACACAGCTACTTGTGCACTCTTCCCCCTCTGGTGAGATGAGGGGGAGAAAATACAATAAAAATGTCGAGAGTCAAGATGAAAGACAGGGAGGGCTCACTCACCACTAATGGTCATGGGCAAATGACAGACTCAACTTGGGGAAACAAAATCAATGTAATTTAAACAACAAAACCACCACCAGTTCGCCAATGAAATCAGAGTAGGACGGTGATAAATACGACTGGATCTTAAAAACACTTTCTACCCACTCCTCACTTCTTCCCAGGCTCCACTTTACTCCTAATTTTCTCTACATCCTTCCCTCCGGCAATGAAGGGGAGAAGGGAATGGGGATGGCAGTCAATCTGTCCCATGTTGTTTCTGCTTCTCCTTCTTCCTCCCCAGAGGGAAAACTCCTTACAGTCCTCCCCTGGTGCAGCATGGCATCCCTCCCATGGGAGACAGTTCTCCATGAACCTCTCCAGTGAGCCTGGACCTCTTCTGTGAGGTGTAGTCCTCCCAGTGACAGACCTCTCCATTGTAGGCTTCCCTCTGTCACAAACCTCTTTAGGAGCAGTCCCTTGCTCAAGTGTGTGGTCCTCCATGGGCTGGAGGCAGGATTCTGCTTAACCGTTCCTCTCTAAGGGCTACAAGGGCTAAACGTGCCATCTCGGCTCTGGCCGAAGGGGAGTGGGTGCTCCAAGATGCCTCCTTACCTCTTTCCTCCTGTGTGTCTGCATAGTTGTCGCTTCTGTGTTCGACTCCTCTCCCAGATAAAAGAACTCCCAAAACAAAAAAACTTGCCCAACAGGTTTTTCCCCTCTTAAATCACTGAAGCACTGATTGTTTCATCCTTGGCCAGTGATGGGACAAACTTGGAGCTGGGGGAGCTTCTCAGAGTTTCTTACTGGAGCCAGACTAGTAGCCCCCTCCCCTGCTTCCAAAAACACACCAACCCACCAGACACAGACCCAATACACCAAGGCTGTTCACATTTTATGAGCCCTATGCCAAATGGTATGAGCCATATACCTAAATCTTTTTCAGAATCATATATGCTGGAGAGTTATATTGAAAGAGAAACATCAGACATGGCTCTTAGGAGGGATACAGAAATGACTGCTCAGTGTTCTTATCCCTCATGAGGTAAAGCCAAGCATCTGGCTTCTATAGCAACCCTTTGACATTATCTTGAAGCTCCTCTAGGCTTCTTTCTTCCATGGCTAAAGGTTTTGGTTAAATGGCCCTAAAGCTGTACAGGTGATGTTATCTCAGTGTGGAAACAGCATTTGAGCTGCTGGTAAGCTGAATATGTCTCATACATTTTAAGTTGACCCTGCCATTTTGGCCAACTCCATTACAGATTCTTGCCATAGGACTATTTACATCTTAATGCAGTGGTCACAGTGTATTAGACATGATTTTGTTGTGTACTAAATTGCAATAGCTAACTTCATACAGAAGAGTTATATTCTCATGTGAAATCTATTTTCTCTACATTTCTGTTAAAACTTCAGTGTGTAGTCTAAGCTGGTAACTGATACTACCTTGGATCATTGATAATGTTGTTGGTTAACAATATGCCTCTATAACCTCTTCCATTTGATAATACCAAAGTTAGATGAGTTGCACTCTCGGAAACTTGATCTACAAATAGCCTAATGTGTCTCAATAAAATTATTTTAATTTCTGTTAACAAATGTAGAACAATGAAAAGATGATTTATGGAGAGTTTAAATGTTTTACGTGTAAAAAGTATTATTTTTTTTTCTGTTTATGTATTTCAGACACTGTAAAAATAAAATATTAGACAATAATTTATTTTTACAATATTATGTTTAGTACTCTAGCACTTAAGTGGTCTATAGATTGCACTAGATGTGATGTAGAAATAATTCCTGTAGAGATTTCAGTCAGAATTCTTAAAAGCTGTATTTTTGTATATTTTATGAGCATGTACTTTAAGTAATTAATGCATAGAGCATATAAGCAAACTAACCCACATGTTGTAGTAGACATAAAATTCTAACATGAGCCTTTGAAAATTCTGATATTTTGTATATTTATCTATTGCAAGAAAGTTTTACAGAAAAGCATATGAAGTGGATAATTCATGAGACGGAAGATTCAATTTGTGTTTTGCAGAAGTGTTCACTTTTTTGTGTTATCTACTGTGGGTTTACTCTGTTTAATCAAAGTTTTGTGGGGTATTATTATATTTATTTGGAACATACAAATACTGTTAAAAAAATCAGCTACATGGCACCGTAACTATCAGATATCAACCATGTTGTTTTCGGGATGAAGCATGCAATGTTTTCAATGTTTTAGTAAGTGAAAGCTGTGAGATTTTCAATCTCAATAAACTTTTTTTTTTCCCCCATCAGGAAGTATGGGCATGTTGGCGTGAATTACTGTCGTATTTGGATGCAGAAAATAAATGGTTGCGTGAGGTTGAAATGAAACTCAAGACAACTGAAAATATCCAGGGAGGTGCAGAGGAGATTTCTGAGGCTCTAGATGTAAGTGTTGACTTAAATAATATCAAATCTCATGTAATGATAAATTGTAAATCACATTCCATTCAAAACTATGAATCACCACTACACATGAACAAGATGCAGAATATTTGAAAGTCCTGTGTTCTCACTTGATTCAACAAATGAGGTTTTGAATTCGAATCCACCTAAGTGAAGCAGAGTGATTAAATGTGTTATGCCTGTTGTCATAGACAATTTTTGATGACAGTAAAATACATATTCTTAAGAAACATGGCCTCACTTAAGCTAGGCAGAAGAATGCTGAAGACTTCAGAGGGAGCAAACTTTCATCCTAGAACTGCAACTCTGTTGTGATTTAATTTTTATTCGTGGAACTTTTTATGTTTGTAGAAATTAAGTTAATACTCAGTAGATCAAAATACAAAATGTTACGTTGATAATGGATTTTTGCTGTTGAACTTCATCCATTCAGATATTCAAGCAAATGTTTTGATTTTAAGTACACAAATACTCCCACTGAACTCGTTGAGCGTAGTCCACATTGTTATAATCAAGCACCCAATTCATTGCTTTGAAAAAATCTTTGCAGTAATATGCAGTGCAGAATGTGTGTTGTAAAGGCATGGGACAAAGATGCTTTTATTTTCTCTCTTCTTTTATTATGTATGAAATATGAAGTTTCTCATATTTTTAAGGTGAATTTTGTTTGCTCTGTAGAGTCTTATTTGCAGAAAGGAAAACAAACTACTTTTTTGACCTTGTTTCAGTCTTTGGAGTGTTTAATGAGACATCCAGAAGATAATCGCAATCAAATTCGAGAATTGGCTCAGACTTTAACTGACGGTGGAATCTTGGATGAATTGATCAATGAGAAACTTGAGAAGTTCAATACTCAATGGGAAGAACTTCAGCAAGAGGTATATTTAGTAACTGACTCATCCTTCCATTAAAAAACTGACAGTTTAGCACTTTATATAATTAACAGTTTTGGTCACCAGTCTAAAACACAGCACAATATGGGATGCTGTGAAGAAAATCAACTCCATTCCAGCCAAAACCAGTAGAATAGGTAACCCTGAAATTCCAAAACTGAAGTGGATTTAATCTTCAACTGCATATATAGAGATGCTTTCTCTGACAAAACTCTTATTGAGAAGTATACTATTTTCAAAATTGAGTAACATTCTCGTACAGATATATTCTTTACTAAAGAATAAATAGGTCTTTGTATCAATGATTTATAAAGAGACTTCAAAGAGAGTCAAATCTAGCGGTATGCTAAAATAGCAATTTTCACCACAGACTTCTTGAAGAAAATTGTACTAATTATTTGGCAGATACAGTGGGGCAGTTTATTTTTCTGCTGGCAAGTCAATTCAAAACTGGGATACTTGTGCTTGAATATCACTTTTAATAGTAGGAGTTTATTTAATATATATTTATTAGTCTGCATACTAATAGAAATGCGTATGTGTATGATGTCAGGACCAAACAATTCACCAAGGAATTTTAAGACAATCAAAGGATACATAAGGAAATAGCTCAACTACAAGCAGTTTGCTAGTAACAAAGATGGGGACAAACTCTAAGTAAACGTAGAAAAATCTTAGAGAATACTCTAACAGGGCAGTTAACTTACAGAGGTATTCAGTAAAAATACACGACAGTTGGTACTCATGGAGAACATCTCACCAGATACAAAATTGTGGCTTTTGAGCTGTCTGTTACTGTTCAGAAGGAAGATCTTGGTGTTATGAAGATAAATATCATCAAGATGTCAACTCAGTACTTGGTAAAGATCAGGAAGGAATTGTTAGGGAAAGACTTAACAACGAACGCAGAGACCCTCGTTATATGGGAACCAGAATGTGTTCAAAGATGAGCTACATAGACGGTCCAGAGTTAACTCTGGTTCAATGGTATAAATGGTGCACAAGTAAAGATCTTCAGAAAACAACTGTGTTAGAGTGATAACAATCTACCAGGACAATAACATTTTTCTTTCACAGTGCTTGAAGCATACTTGTTCAGTAAAAACTGAGGAGTCTTCAGCTGTTCTGAGTTTAAACTTGAAGGCTGGGGAGCAAAAGAGCCTGGTTGCCTCTGCTAACTACCTGGTTCTAGTTCTGGTGCAGTGCAGGCATTCATATAGTCCCATGTTGCTGGGCAGTGTCAGAATGGAAAACTAAACATAAGTTGCTATATACGTGGCTTTTTTTTTGTTTGGTTTCCGGGCTTGCTTGTTTGTTTGTTTTTCACATGTAGCTTCTGTTTGAAAGCAGATACATTCCCTGGAATTCTACTTACTGCGATCTGCTGGTTTGTTCTCCTGACTTGGAGGAGAAAACTGGGAATATATAGAGGGCTTCTATATATTTTGTGAAATATATAGTGTGCGAAAACAGGAATTTCAAAGTCTTGCTGAGTGATGGATGAATATTATTCAGTCTTTGCACCAATAGACATTAAATCAAAATTTATGCCAGCTGCAGCGGTTAAATGTGGAAAGTACAGCATAAAGATGTGTGAAGTTCTGGAAACAAATTGGATAAGTATATAAGGAAAATATTTTAGAAATGTATTCAGTGCTTTCCAATTTAATTTAAGTATAGATAAAAACAAGAGGGGAAAGCCTTCACCTTTGAAAGCTTGGTCTGATATTTAGTAGTCAGACATTAATGGTGAGATCTGCATAAGAGAATTCAACAGCTATAAAGAAACTATTAAAATCACCACTTCTTTACTGTACGTTTTCTACAAAAAAAAAAAAAAATATTAGATTTTTCCACCGAAATCTCACACGTGTATTTTCTTAGATACCTGACATTGAACTTTCTTTGCTATTTGTATAGCTCTTTTGAAATCCGAACAGCATGCACTCTCCTTGCATAAAACTTTGCAGGCACATAACACTACTCAGCTTGTGTTCAAGGTCACTTCTACTTCAGGCAGACTAATAGGCTATCCTAATACGGTTAAGTTATTTATTTTTATTTGAATAATTGTGCAGGTAATTTTCAAGACATTGAGTTCATGTGGGCAGAAACTGATATGTGAAATATTTATTCACTACTAATAGAGCAACCAAACCACTGCCGTATGAATGATGCTGTAAGACAGTGCAGCACTGCCACTGAGATAGAGATTCATGTTTAAAGGCTGATAATGGCTTTATGTTTGTGAGCCTTATCTTCTTTAGTTAACAAAGGCTGAGTAGTTTGCTTTTGAACATCTGGGGCTGATCGATAAGCAACATATAACCTATATTTCCTTTTCAAGGACTGACTCACTTACAACTCTGTATATTGGATCTAAAACACACTGTTGTCTGAAGAACTTCAAGTTAATATTGCAAGTGGCTATCATCCCCTGTAATGCTGAAAGTAATTTACATCCTGTCCAGCAGGCTTTCAGAAATGTCAGCTAGATATTCTCGAGACTATGCTTGCAAAAAACTGTACAAAACATTATTGTTCAGGTTGGCTTTACACTAGATTTAATTTTTGTTCTTGGGGATTGTCTCTTAATTTCTTTTAGGACTCCCCTCAAGATTGCATTTTGTTTTTTTTTGAAATAGCACAGATTCATTTGACCCAACTTTCGTTCATGACCCGTCTCCATGTGATTTCTTTGAATGCTGCTAAGAGGGCTGTTTTTTCAAGTTCTGAGGTGCTGTCTGCAGTGATAAGTCCTTCTTGATATAATTTGCAGATTTACATTTACATACATACATAAATTTACATTTGATCAAAGATAGCATCACTTTATGACCAAAAGGTGAAATATTTGTAGCCACTTATTTTAAAGACACACTATAAAATATTACTAGAATTTGCAGAAGAATTCCTTCTAGCTTGGAGGATATTAAAAATTCCTGGGCCCAAAATAAATGCTTTAATTGTTAGAAAAGGTGTTTCTAGTTTAAGTCTAAACATGAATCCACTCTGATTCCAAACAAAAAGTGGAGATTAATACTTATACAGGTTTGATGCAAAATGTACAGAGATGTTGTAATATATCTCAGACAAAACCATTACAACATTGGAATTACATTAACTTTTAAAGTAATTTAAACAAGTTAAGGAATTTTCAAGTTAATTTTCTAACTTTTAACTCTTTAGCTTTACCCTGTGATAAGTTGTCTCAATAATTAGAGAGCAAAAGCAACCCCCCAAAAAAATAGCTAACGTATTTCTGCCTTTCTTAACAGACCCCTTTCCATGAGCTTTAACTTAAAAGGTAATTAATGAATTTACTCCTGCATTTTAAATAAATATACTCTGTAGTAAAAGAACTATAATTTTGAAAAGGTTTTTTTCTATTTTTCTCGCACAACACGACTACAGAGTACTGCCTCAACAGCAAAAGTCTACTTGTTTTTAACTGTAAAACTCTAACCAAGATCATGGTAACTGCATATGCGACTAATGTCATTAAATATTTGAAATATATTATTTAAGGGAAAAGTAGCAATGTCTACAAATATAGCTTTATACTATTAAACATCAAAGAATGAGCTATAGTCATAAACAACTTCTTGAGCATCTCCAGCTTTCCTGATATTTGATTACCTCTCAGTGCAGCCTTTCCCGTAATATGGCATTTTATATGGATAATATGCGTTTACCACTGATCTTTGTTAAATTGTAAACATATTTATGCGATACTCCATATCATAAAAATTGAATGTTATGCCTAATCATAAAAAAATAACTAAAAATCTACAATAACCTGTAGAAACTTTAATATAAAATTCAGTCCATAAATATTTTTTCTTTTCTCTTTCATTCTGATACTACGTAACAGCAGATTTTTTTTCTTGTTTTTATTTTCCTTGACAGCCGTCAACTTTTCACTGACTCAGAAATAATTAAACAGTTGGTTATTTTCCTGAGATTTTCTATTTAGCAATTAACTGTCAGACACTTCCCTTTAGAGACCAAAGCCTTCAGCTTTATTGACTGTGATCTAATAGCAGAACTAGAACTTTCTGTTATGTCCTCAGACTCATTTATACACTGTGATGCTAAAATATCTATTTCTTCCACAGAGGAACATAAAAAATTTAATCTTTCAGAGAAAACGAATCAAAACAAGACCCACAAAACATCCTTAGTTATGAAAACCACAAAAGCTACCAAAATGCACCACCCCCCCCAAACAGAACATCTTGAATTATACTATTTTTATATTACGGATACATAAAATTTCAGCATTCATATGTCTTTCAAAAATATGATTATATATATATTTTCACGTGCACAGACATGTAACTTTTAAGGATAAATTTGAAATTCAAGTCCATGGATGTGTGTGGTATGTCTGGCGCTTTTTGTAAGGCCCCCTAATGCTTACCTCCATCAGTAACCGGAAGAGAGAGAGAAGCCTCCTCCATATTGTGGCATTCCCCTTGATTGAATTGATACGTATTCTACAATGCCAGTGATAGTGTTAGGGACCTGCTTAGTAAACAGGATTAGGTTTTTGAGTCAGCTGTTGTGTACTGGAGAACTATCTTACGTTACTTGAGTGTATAGTACATTTTATAAGGTGATTGTGAAATGTTTTTGTTACGCTTGTGTGAATTGAACAGGGTCAGGGTAGAGGCTTGACTTTAGGAGAGCATGCAGGATAGAGTCTGTTCTCAGTAAGCAACAGAGGCAGAAAAATTAAAGCAGCACCCATTTATATCTGAGAAAATCATCACAACTGTGACGATATCATTTCCCACCATTTGGGTGTGTGGTTCTGAGTCCGCTGCCAATATAATTCCTCTCTTACAGCACTGTATTCACATCTTGGTCTGATAACATCCGTTCTTCTATCTAAACTGTTCGTGGTTTTTGGAAAAGATGTACTTTCACCTCACTTGGAAGATACAGATGCTCAGGCTGTAATCAAATTCTCTCTGAGAACAATAAAAACAGAATGTTTTGTCTTTGTGTGTGTGTACATACTTACTTTGTGTGCACATAAAGATATCACAGGTAGCATATGTATTTATCTGACTTCATATTTGTTTGAAATCCAGCCATAGAAATTCAGTCAGACTCAGGGAAGGATTTCATGTAATTCTGTTTCAACTATCTGCTTTAATATTTGATGAATGAGTTTGGGAATATTTTCATTTTTCCGGTTATATTCTAAAAGGGGATTACAATATACTTACTTTCTGCTGATATGAGCACAAAGATGGCAATTTTTCAATCACCATGTATTTGTCATACAACTTTAAGATTTTTTGTGAATTTCTATGCAGTGCTAACTACTTCATTGCAGGCATGTAGGCTGCTCCTGAGGCTAGCGGTAAACTTATCTATACTTGAGCAAGTGCCTAGCCGCAAATAGTAGTTAGCATGGGTCAGCATTTAACAAAGGTTCAAAGCTTCAAGTGTTGCTATAGAAGTTTTTTTAGAAGGACTTAGTACCAAATTTGTGTCCAGTGTATTGAATTCTCCAGATAGTGCAAATACTTATTTTAATGACTAATAAGAATGGAACTTTCTCAGTGTCTTACTCCAAATGGTGTGCTTTTCTGAACATCAGGACACTGCAGCCCTCAGTGTGAATGGACTGTGCATGTAAGGTAGTCCTACCGGTTATCCGAAGAGATCAGTAAAGGCAGAGAGATTTTATTCCATACTTCCATGAGTATGCCCTTACCTGTGGGCTCTAGAAAGCTACTTACCCTGTTTCTGATCTAAGGTGTCTAGCAATCTACTGTACAGTGATGCAAATGGAAAGGTACAGAGTGACTGTATCTTAGCTAGGCTTACGAATTAGTAGTAAGGAGTGCCAAGGTAAATGGAAGCTGTGGTTTTTAACCCTGCTGCTTTGAACAGGCTGAGAACATTGTACTATAAAATCTCATATCAGGTGAAGGTAAAGGTAATTTAAGAAGCAGGTCTTACTACTGTACTGTGAAGTTACACTCTTTTAATGGTTCATTTGGTAAGGTAATAATACCTTAGTGGCTCAGGTGCTTCCATTAAGACTGACAGCATGGGTCTGATAACTAAAGCGGCTCAGTTCCACAGAAGGTTCCTGAAACTGGCAGTGATACAAGATTATCTGATTGGCTAGTTTGAAATAGCATAAAGCAGCTTACAAACACAAATATAGCAAATACTGGCTGGAATCCCTATCCTTTAGCTAAGTCAAACAGCTAGCAAGAATGCTCACAAGAAATACTCTTTTTCATTTGTTAAATGTGAAGCTCTATAAAAATCTGAGCTCTGTGAAGAAGGTACAGATATATCAAATATTCTCACTGAATTGCTGGGAGATACTTTTGTTCAAGGCAAGAGTTTTGTAATAGCTATGAAATCAAATTAAAGTATAGCTGGCTCACCGAAGAGAAGAAGTGTGATTTGACTTGAAAAATGTCAGGACACCTAGCAATGTTATTTAAAGAGTGCATGCTTTCTCACTTCTCCTTTGATTCATGTCAAAGAAAGTTAGTCATTTTATTGTGTGGTCAGCAGTATGGCTGGACTTGTGCAGAGAAAAACTGTATTGCATTTGAGATTGTTGGTAATTATTATGTGTTTTTTATAAAGCAGAAACTCTGCTAGATAGAAGCTGTAGTCTAAGTAAAATACAAATCTGCAGGTGGACATAATGACAGATGGAAAAAAGTATCAGATTATTACCTTATTAATGTTACAAATAATAGTTAAAGCTAACCTGTTTATGTTGAGTGTTTAAATATACATGTGTTTTAAGGACAAATTGGAAGGAGAATTTATTTTTCTGATTTGGTAAACCATAACGTAAGCTCCTTTGAAAGGAAAGCATCCTTCTCAATAAAAGCATTGTATAAAAGGTGATGGTAGGCAACCCACTGTGGCACTGTTGGTGATGTAGAAGAGTCAATGTCCTAGGCTAAAAGAGACAATGGTTAGAGTGACAATACATTGAGCAAGTCCACAGACAGGACAAGATGAGGATCTGTCACGGTTTTTTTCGTTTTGTTTTGTTTTTTTTTTCCGGAGTAGTCATTGCCTCTGTTTCAGACAGCTATTTATAATTCATATAAGAGAGCTCCTTCTCAAGAGAGTCTTTATCCCTCTCGCTTACTGAAGTGGATTGTCTCGGATGGGATTGTGATGACAGTAACCCTACTCTCAGTAAACAAAATCTCTCGAATTATATAATAAGATCAGGAAGACCACTATGCTTCAGAATGAAAGACTGCACTATCAGGATGGTTTTATTATGCAGCTTTGCCAACTTTCACTTCGTATAGAAATCCTCGATTCATGCATTCGTTGTTCAGGGTCCTACACTTTTAGAACTTGTCTATGCAATCTGGAGTTTTGTTTGTTTGTTTCTTGCTGAAAAGAACTGAATGGGGGGCAAAAAGATGCGCAACTTGTCATATAAAAAGGTGGATGTGTCAGGAGTATTATTTTTGATACTTATTCTGCATTTAAAAAAAAAAAAATTTGCGGGAAAAAATGCATTACTACCATGAATGTTGATAACATTGTCATTGTTTTTAGGCCATGAGAAGACAAAAGAGTCTTGAACAGAGTATTCAGTCTGCCCAGGAGACTGACAAAACGCTCCGCTTAATCCAAGAGTCTCTTGCTGTTATTGACAAACAGCTAACAGCCTACACTGCAGACAGAGTTGATGCAGCACAGGTTCCTCAGGAAGCACAGGTAAGTTGTATACTGGTTGAACTGGTGTACTTACTGGTTTTCTTTATCAAACAAAAAGTGTTTAGTTGTCCCTCAGTTTCATATTAGTAACAGGTATTTGCAACACGATGAGTATGAAAGTAAATTTCAGGTAGGATTACTTCAGGAAGTTCAAACTAATCTTCTAGTGATGTAGTGTTTTGCTTCTGATTTATATACCTATCCAGATGTATACCTATCCAGATGTAAAGAACTATAAATGTCATGGAATACTGTAATTTTCAAATTGTGAAGATACACAATGTGTCTTTAAAAGTTAGTCCCCATCCTAGAAAGAGGAAACTCATCATCTGCAGTGCTCTTAGATGGCTCTTTTATGAAGCTGATTACATGGCCTACAGATAGTTATTAAATTATTGATACAGAGACAACATTGTTAATTATTTCATGATGTGCACATAAGTCTACTTATATTTCAGTTCTTACAGCTGATGTAAGTTTAACAGAAACAGCTTTTCCCATTCTTTAAAAATGATTTATTGAACCTTTGCAATAAAAATTTACATCTAATTCTCATTTTTACTCTTTCATTTTTTTCTTCTATAACATCTGCTTTATTGCAGCATTAAAATAGTAAGAATACAAATTAAATAAAACCAAATGTCTCTGGTATAAAATTAATAACATTTTACAATATTATGTACAGCAACTTTTCTCCTATATTTAGGAAGTCAGATTATAAAAGTAAACAAACAAAAAAAGCTACAAGGACATTGAAAACAAATGCTTTATAATGATTTTAGAAGAGACATTCAATTTTGTTTTTTCTGCCATGCCTGTAGAGTTTTAAGTAATTCTAAAAAATTAATGTCTTTTATGGAGTAGCTTAGTTGCTCTTAAGTATATTCAGAGCTGAATATATGTAGCCCTGAAAAATCACGTTTTCTCTCCTTTAAAAATAAAGGTTTCCATGTCTGTTGAATTAAAATGTACATAGATGTATCTTTCTTTTGCTTTTCTGCTGTGTGAGTATTTGCAGGTACATGCTGGTATTTTTATGTGTGTATGAATTTAACAAGTTCTATTTAGAAAACGGGTTTGTATTTGCCTTCAGTCTTATTTTTAAACTGATTCTAATTTATTAGCTTCTAACATAACGTCAGTGTAAGAGTAGGATCAGATTCAGATGAATTGTTTCTGTTTGAATCCTAAGCCATGTTAGCTATCAGCTGACTCTCTTGAATTAGTTTTCTCCTTCCTTGAAGCATGGATAATATAAACAATTTTTTATAAAATAGGATACGACTCAGCATTTGTTAAAGATGTATCTCTTTATTTTCTCATTTTGTAATTATATATTATATATATCTTGTAATATATATGAAAAAAATGGTATGAAAGTCTGCTTTTTTTCTGGTGTATTTGGATCCTTACATTTTAGCAAATTTCAGTGTTGCTTCATATATCCCATGGACACGTCTGGTTTATGTGCATTCTCAGGTACAGTATTGGTACTGACTAACAGATTGTGCAAAAGGAAGTAATTCAGAACTTCAACAACTGAAGCAGCACAAAACTCAATCAACCTTAATTAGCACACTCCCATGGGAAAATTTCAGCTCAGTGCTTTTGCAGAACTTGGTTTTGTTCTTGAGATTTTATTGTCTGACGTAAAGTTCACCTGATTATACTATATCCGCTGTGGGAAAACCAACATAGAAACTGCAGAGTTTTTCCCTTTCATCTTTTTAAGATGCCAGTGGGACCTAATAGAAAACCAAAACAACTTCAATAACAACTGAACTGATTTAATGCAAATATTGAAGTTCTCTGAAGTTCAGTCATGAAGTTCTTTAAAATCCTTAGAGAAACAGGGAATAAACAACCAATTTTATTTGGTTAAATATACTGAGTCATTCCTTTAGTGAATGGCAGAATAGGCACATACTGAATGGCCACATCTCCTGTGCAGCTTCTGCTGGCACAGCTCTTTTGTAGAGCTGAAAACAGTCCATTCATATGAGATACTGTACAATAGCGTCTGCAAAGCTGGAATGGGAATCTTTCAGTCAGTGATGCTGGTTTCTGGGCAGGCGTCAGTTTATCCGTGCTGAGGCATTTAGCAAACTTTTCAGCAATACGTATTCTAAAAGACCGTATGGGAGAATTTATAATCAGAAAGCTGTTGAGGGTTTCCAGAGCTCTGTGTATTTGCTTCAAAAATTCAGATCTATTTAGAACATTGATTGGAGGAATAATCTTTGATTCAGTTGATCAGAAATGAATCTAAGAAAACAAAATCATGTTTATCTCCTCTTTTTAAGTGAAATTATCAGTTTAGTTTATTCTGAAAGCTGACAGAAAGAAAGGAGAGTTAAGTATGTGCTGTTTAACTTCTCTTTCGGATCATTTTTTGAATGTAAATTCTGTGTGCTTCTTACTCCACCATGTGGCACTGAGAATTTAACGCTAGAGAGCAACTACCAACTAACTCCTTTTGAACACAACTAAAAATGCTGTAATCAGACAGATCAATCTAAAAGCAACCACGCAGATAAATCAGTTTGAATTCCTCCAGGTGTAATGACGAAAAAAGATGGAATGAGGTAAAGTCTAAAACAATATTGCAGAAAGAAAGATTATTTGTTTGTATGCTGAATCTTATGATCCCAACTGAAGTCTCTTTAATTTCTCCAAATTAAATATCATCACAAGAATTTGCCAGTTGCTGGGGTTTTTGTGAGTGCTTTTTAACTAACACGGAAAAAAAAAAAGAATCTGTACTGAAAATACTACATTTATGTGACAAAATATTTTTCAGCTAATTATTTGTAGCTTTGTTATTAAAGAACGTCTGCTGGGAGAATTTCCCCTTTGTACTTGACTTTAGTCTGGGTGGTTACATGGAGGCTTTTATAGACAGAAATGGGACAGAAAAGACACTTCACTTCTCATCTGCATGTGACAAATCACTTGTCTGTTGTTCTTCCTGTAGACCTGTGTAAAAAGCAGTGTGGAGAATAATGAACAATACTGTGTTTCTGAGAAAAGCAAAAATAATATGCTTTGCCTTTTCAACAAACTCCTTGAATAATTTCAGTTCTGTAGTGATAACCACTATATGACTAACTATTTTCTAAGTGAAGACAGTTGTTAATCTGTTCTGAAAATATTGTTGTGTTGTGTTCAAAACAAAAGTTCATGTGATTATACAATGGCAGAGTTGTTCGGTTGTGCAATGCCCTACTTGACAAGGATAATGCCATGCTTCATTGCCTTCAGACTAGTATTTTGGGACTAAGAATTCCCAATTTTCTACTTAGTAAAGTGCCTAATGTTAAAGGTATCTACACTTACTTCTCCCCTGCTGGAAATTGTTATAATTTTTTTGGTTCAGCCATGTGTATATAAGTGGTCAAAGAGGAAACAGCTGATAATCGTTATGCAGAAATGTAAGCTTACCATTTGTTATGTATTAAGTTTGAATATCTATGCAGATTTCTATACTCTGCAGGTTCTCACACTCCACACATCTCTGTAGCATCTGGATGCTGTATTAACTATGTTTTAACTGCACAGCCTGCATTTGTCATGTCAACTTACGCAGTTTTGCCTTGCGAATCATATTTCTAACCTCTGGTGATTTGCTCTTCTCATTTGGACTCTTCAATTAATCTTTTTGAAGACTAGTGTCCAAAACTAAGTATCCTGTTCTTGCTGAGACTTACCTGTATGTCATTCCTGTCATAACAGTATCTTCCATATGCATTATATGCTTTTCTTTTTTTTTTTTTTTGAAACATTTTACATCATTGGCACATAATCTTTTTGCACAGGTACTTCAGCTTCATTTTTCTAATCTTCTGGTTTATCCTTTCAGAGTTTCAAAAGGTAAACACTAACAGTTCTGAAAATTTCAGATGTTTTTTGTGTCTTCTAGAATAATGATGTTTCCATTTATAAAAGATTAATTTATCAGAATGCTCTCTAAATGTTTTATTTTCTCTATAGATTAGGCTAAGATCTGACTCCCTAGGCATTGATAACAATTGTGATAATAATCAAAAGTGAGGTTAAACTGAGTGTCATTCTTAAGACTTGTTAGGCTAGCTAAGTAGTATTTAGAAAAATACAAATCAGAAAACCTAATACACCAAGAAGAGTTGGCAAGCTGTTCTCTGCAATTCAAGAGAGCCAAATCTGCAAATTTATATCCAGGCAATTTTGGTGTAAAAGTTATGTGAAAAACTCATTAACTACAAAGGTAATATAGTATAATTTGAGTTCATAAAGACTTAGTTTGCAAAACAATTAGAAGTTCACCCTCTTGCCTGAATCATGATCTTGATGTATTTTGTTAGAGAATGTGAAATATGGACAGATGAACATGGATGTAGCAGAGAGTAGTATAACTGCTTAGTTTATAGGCTGTCTTTCATAGCATGTTCTGCTTAAGAACATATATGGGATGGGAGCAGCGTATTTATATCTGCTGTCCTCCAGACTAGAGGGAAAGCCTTCAATCTGGGAACTAACAAATATTGAGCTGGGAGCAGCTTCTGGGAGCATGCAGCCTCCTGCTGCAGGAGCACCTGCAAGACTGGGGGACAGTGCCACAGCCAGCCCTCAGGGTTTACCTACCATAGATTCTGCTTATAGCTTAGAATGCTGCTTAAAGTTGCTGGGCAAGAAAGAAATCTTGTGAGGAAAGGACCAATCCTGCAAATTCACAGAGAGGTATGAAAAGTTCTTTTTGTTTACTATGTACAACCCAAGAGATCCAAGTGTCCTCTCTTTAAGGAACTACCTGTCTCTAGTTATCTCCTGGTGTTTCCACAAATCTTCACTTTAAAATGGAAAACCTTTCAATGTCTTTTGTTAAGCTCTCCATGGAGAAAACAGGACATGTTTCTACTTGAGGATTTGACTCGTTTTTTTTGTCACAGAATAAAAATAACCTTTTTGTACAGGAACTGGTTTTATAAATCAGGTTTTCGTTTAGTAAAGAGGAATTTAATGAATATTTTTTCTGCAGTGGACTTTAAAGAGAAAGATAAATCAAAAGAAAAAAATAAAAGTGTGCTTAATTCTAGCAGCTTTATTTTAACCTAATTCCTTGCTGTCACAGACTTTCATCAACTGTAATTTTTGTGTTTATTATTAGTGTATTCTTTTGTGGAAGTTTATAAATGAAATTGGGACTAGCAAATTGACCACTCTCATTATATTTCATGCCAATAGGAAATATTTCACCTATTTGTTGCTCATTCTAAATTCAGGTGACAGCAGAATTCCCTGTCCTGTCTTGGAACGTCTTAATGTCACAGAATCACAGAATGTTAGTGGTTGGAAGGGAACTTGAAAGATCATCTAGTCCAAACCCCGTGCCAGTGCAGGAATCTAGAGTAGGTCACACAGGAATGCGTCCAGGTGGGTTTTGACTGTCTCCAGTGAAGGAGACTCCACAACCTCTCTGGGCAGCCTGTTCCAGTGCTCTGTCACCTTCACGGTGAAAAAGTTCTTACGTTTATCTTGGAGGATAACGTGCACTGTAATACTCATTGCCCGTGGCCTTGCCTCATTCCTGATGTAACACAGCCAACAGACTCTTCTTCCTTCTTAAGAAGCAGACAAGAGAGATGAGAAGTTTTTCTCAGTTCTGGGGTGGAAAATGGTATCCCTGACCTGCCATGAGAATGTATTTTCACCAGTATGTTTTCCAGAATGACTTTTAAACTTTTTTTTCAACTTTCTGATGCATCAACTGAAAGAGTCAACTGCTTTTGTAGTGTTACTCGTACTAAAATCCATGTTTGTGTATTAGATGTGCATTCCATCTTTCCATGGTCTTTTCAGCCATTATTCCATAATATTAATTCTGTGTATATTATGGTTTTGTAAATTTGTCTTTTGATTATAAACAAATCACTTCCTTTTAATTAAATACACAAGACTAAGGGGTTTGGTTTCATTCCTTCCCCCAGAAAAAAACAAAACAAAACAAAAACTCTCCATTGTTATGATTTTGCTGAACACTGCTGACTAGCATTTCTTTGGTTTTTGTAAATATGGTGACTGATTTTCTAATTATGGTAGCAGGTATTGATGGGAGATGACATAAAATCAAACCTTCTAGCTGAATTTTCTGTTGCAAATGATGTTAGTTTGTTTATATGCTGTTTTCAGAGCATGAGATTGCAGTTAGGTTTCTGACAATTTTCAAATGAGACAAGTAGTTATGTTGGCTGTTTTGGCTTCTCTTCTCTGATTTAAGACAGGAAAGATTTTTCCAAGAACTGGCTACACTGGAAATTCACTGCTTTTTGCTGTCAGCGAGACTCTGCATTTTACTGTTCATCTTCTAAAAATTAGGACTAGAAATTAAGATAGTGTATTGCATGCCCTTGGGTCTGAAATCTTTTTGTTCTAGAAGTGATCCTCGTGAGAATAGGCATAATTAGTGCCATTGGTCTTGCAAATAGAAATAACTTTCTTACACATTTATATTAGTTTATATGTGTGTTGTGTATATATATAAAAATAAAAGTTTTGTGACTTAATAAGCTTTCTGAAAAACATACCAGTGCTGAAAAATGAGACTCCTTAACCTGTAAAACACAATCATTTATGCACAGTAGTATTTGTTAGTTATATACACTACATTATGTTGTGATGTTCTAGAAATGAAATGAAGGCAGGTTTTACTCTTTATTAAAAGACAAGACATATAGGAACCACTGAGTAAAGCAGAAGTGGGAATAACAGAAATCAAAAAAGAAAAATAGTGTTTTCTTGTGGGTGTTGAGAAGAAGTTGATGTAATAAATTTATGTGTCCAAATGGACAAAAAAGTCAAAATGGTAATGTCAAAATTGAATGAAAAGGGACATCATAGGTAAGTATCTGTTCAGGACTGGTTTGGTCTTTCTGCCTTTGAAAAAGCAGTAGCAAATACAAAAAAAAGAACTTTTCTTGCTATAATTATAACTTTTCTTTTAAGCTTTCGTCTAATGTGTTTGTTCTCTCTGGTTCTGCTTTTTGATGTCAGAGTAAGGTGATACTTTATCTCTCTCCTGCAGAGAATTTAAAAATGTAAGATAGAACAATCTCCATGCAATGTCCTCTAATACCTAATTGCTTAAACACTCTCTTATCTGTACTGTGCTGTTCTAACCTATTCAGATAAGAACTGTTCAGTTATATGCTTTCCAGAGTGACTCTGAGGTTAAACAAAGTAAACTGGAGAATATAACCAGAAATTGGTTAATTAATAAGGTGCAGAAGCAAATAGTTGAGATACTGGATGTGATATAGTATATTTTTCTAACATTCAGACTTGCTTCTTCCTTATATGTATAGTTGTAACCTCCAAGACATCAAAAAATTATTTGGCTTCATGAGCTAACCAACGCTGAGTCACCACCAGCAATTTGATCCACGTGCTGTACAGCCACAGAAGATAATCCTACTACAGTTCTTATATGCTTCAAGGGGGAAATGTCAAACTTGGAGAATGAGAAAATAAATACTCCGAAACAAGCTATTAGATAAACCTTCTCTCTTTGATTGCATTGTCCTTTTAACTGATCATCTTTGTTTTCTCAAAACTGAAATAGCATATTTAGAAAATTCTATTACTTGCTCCAAATACTGCTGGCCATTCAGTAAATAGCCTTGACAAGGAGAACTCAAAATATAAAAAATAGAATATATGCAATTAAATGAAAACAAATTCATTTATATGGACAGCTTTCTGTCAGTCATTTTGCTTTTACAAATGCTTTACTTCAGAAAAAAAATATTTTATTTCTCTGAATACGACTGGATAGTTTAGACTCCTAAATATATTTTTGAAATTTAATTTAGTAAGCACAATAGTTTTCTGTATTTTTGTAAGTATTTTTCTCTTCAATTTACTTTAATACATTTTCAGTATAACTTGTGGAAAACTTTCAGTGTAGTGTTGCATTGTACAAGACATTATAATGTTATACAAGTCATTATAACCATGTAATATCGGGCTAAAGTAGAGAGTGTACACAGCCTTGTGCTTAATAATCTATGAAAATGTGATTAAAAATACCTATATTTACACTTTCACTTATAATCAAACTTTAAAGGATCAAACCGTAATTTTAAAAAACCCTTTTCTTCATTTACATAATTCTTTGTAGTATTTTAAACTAAACAGTTTTCATATTTTATAAGTTCCTGTAGTGTAAGATAAATACATGTACATATATTTTAAAAATGATTAAATCTAAAATCAGTTTTTCTTGCAGGAGTAATGGCCTCAAATACCTTTCCTGATGGGACCACACCTTGTCTTTATTTCATAGGGAAATTATAATCAGTAGTACTTGTCCAGCAATTCTGCTAATAGAAGTTCCTCATTTTCTAACAATTTGAACACAAAAAATATGTGAATCGCTCTAACTCATGTTGTACCAATATAAGTTTATGGGAATTCTTTTACATTACATCGCACTAGCCAACACTGCTTAAATTAATTAGTTTTTGTGAGGTTGATTTATGGTGAACCAATAAGGCTGACACTTGCAAAGATTTGATTGCACACTGGGTTTACAGAAAGAGATAACCAGATGTGTGTTAGAAAGCGTATTAATTTAGTGTATTAATGAACTATATGTCATTATGCATTTAGCATATCTACAAATACTGAACATAGATTCTGGTCAGCAATATGCCACAAAATTTATACTGTTTTAAATATAACAACTCTGTGAGGTGAAGATGTTGTTATACATACGGGATACTTTGATGAGTTTTCTCTCAAGTTGCCTGGTGATACTGTGAAAATAGTAAGAAAAAAGAACAATGAAGCAAATCGCTTATATTTGTATTTTTCTTTTCTATGATTAATTTTTATTTTTCTACCCAGTGAAGATAGTTGCTGTCCTTCACAAGAAAGAAATTAATATTTTTGCCTGCAATTTCATTACAATTTCCTTAGCAAGTTTATGTGTCACAATGTCAGTTATATGTTTGAGCAGGATAAGAAGATTTTGTTATGATCAAGAGAAGCTAAGCTGAATAATTCACAGGCTGATGAACAAGTAATTCTTCGAATAATTTCCTCTAATGATCCAGTATATAGTGTAGTACTTCTGTTAATGTCTTTCAAAGCCAACTGTTCCAAATAATATGAACAACATAAACATTTTCTTCAAACTATGCTGTTTACCATCTTTGTTTTTCAATAGAAAATACAATCTGAATTAACAAGCCATGAGATTAGTTTGGAAGAAATGAAGAAACGAAACCGGGGTAAAGATGCTGCCAAAAGAGTGCTTTCTCAAATTGATGTGGCACAGGTATACAAATCTTATTTCCCCCATTTTTCTTTCACTCATGCAAACAACCATATATGAGTAGTACTATTGCTATAATATGAAGTGTTCTTAAGGTGTCTCT
Source organism: Baryphthengus martii (assembly GCA_013396935.1). Classification (NCBI taxonomy): domain Eukaryota; kingdom Metazoa; phylum Chordata; class Aves; order Coraciiformes; family Momotidae; genus Baryphthengus; species Baryphthengus martii. The sequence goes on along the minus strand of VWZK01013526.1, from coordinate 7,325 downwards.
TTTGTTTTAGCTACTGTTTTCTAGTCAGGAAATTGGAGTGGATAAAGCATATCATCCATACCTTCTTAATGCTCATTTTTTTATTGCAATCTTCTGATCTAGCTGGTTACAGTTCTAGGCTACATAGAACTGATGTAACCAACTGCTAGAGATACTATATAAGGGATGTTTTGAATGTGCTGCTGTTGCAAGAAATAAAACTACAGTGAGGCTTTTTGGTATACTTTTAGGGGTACTTAAAAATATTTAGAGTTAAAAGTCGAAATATGTGGTAGAACTACATTTGAAAGGCAAATCTATGCTGAGCAGTGCAAGAAGTCATCAATTTAAAATGTTAGCATTACTTCATCTGGCTTAATAGACACAGAGGAACCTGTTTGAAATTGAAGACAACTTAATTAACACTTAGGAACCATACACATTTTTACCCGTTCATCAGTGATGGGTTCTTAAATGTTTTGCTGCTTTTGTTTTTGTCATTAGTGCCAAAGTTTCCCAGGCTGCAAAACAGATGATCATTGATTTTCTGGAAAAAGAAAAAATTTTGTTATGATATCCACAGTAAACCAGGTCATCTTTTTCTTCATCGCTGTCAAACATTTCTAGGTGTCTTGACTTCAGTTTTATATTTTATTATGGATAAAGTTAATGACTTCTTAACAGTTAATTAATTTGAAACGAATTAGTTGATATTTTTAAAAAAATCTTTTCCCTCATATCTATAGGACTAGCATTTCTTTGTTGAGAATATTCACGTTTCCTTATTTTTCTGCCTCCCTTCACACTAACTGACCTATTGATCTCCATGACAGCTGTGATGTTGCCCATTTTTCATCAGCTAAATGCAGACACCTGATAACATTGTGTTTAAAAGTTTATAAATTCAACGGCATCCCTCTTCGTGTATCTTTTTTTTTATTATTATTTAATCCATCTTTGTGAAGATACTTTTTTCTTCAAAGGCTTCTCTATGTTACCAAATGCATCAGTTTGAGTACTGACAAATTGGTGAGGTAGTCTTGAGAATCTGGTTTGCATACATTAAATAAAATATAGACAAAAAAATAGCAAATTTACAAACATAATGTAAATATCAACGACCAAAAAGGGCAAAAGCTGAACCCTTTGTTCCAAATATTTGATTTTAGGCCAGTAAACCCTCTTGAATTCTTTACCATCATTATGCAGTATCTTTAGCAGTAAATCACATTTCACAAGATTTTTTGAAACGTTTGTTTTTTTTTCCCCAAAGAGCAGCCTCACTTATACATAAATACTGCATGCATTTCTTTTTCTTTACACTAAGTAATATTACTAATTTGACATATATTGAGTCTAATATTAGTTCAATTGCCCAAACAAAAAGTAAACAATTAGAAAATGATTAATTGCAATAATATTTTGAAACAACTGTTAGATGAGCAAATTTATCCTGACTTTTTGGATTACTGTAGGTTGAGAGTTAAGCTCCGGTATTTAAATTTAAGAGTAAAAAGATTACTAACAAAATAAAAATATATTTCTGACATAGTGATTTAAGACCTAGTTAGTCATACTAGGTTATTAATTTTTACATGAAAGTGAAGCCTTGTCTGAGAAAGGGCTATTTTTGGAAATCCAGTAGTAAATTCTTTGAGGGAAGAAATTACACAGCAGATGAATGACATTCTTGTTTCTCTATTACTTTCATCTGTTTTATGATAAACACACTGATTAGAGTATGAAGATACACAGGTGACTCCTTTCCCTTAATGCATTACTGGTTCCTAGTGGTACTTTAACATTATTTGATGTGATGAAATATAAAAGAATATTAAATCTCCAGAAATATTTAATTACCTGTAGTTTTGCTTTTGAATAACTGTAGATTCTTTGCTTTTAAATAAGACATTTTCCTCAAATCAGAAATAAATGATACTTAGCTGTGGGCTTTCCTTCTCTCTCATCAGTTGTTGCTGTGCTTTTGTAGGAAATTACAGAAATCTGAGAGATGTTGGAAAGCATTTTTGCTAATGCCTATGTACAGACTATTTCTGTTCCCTATTATGGATTTTCTTATGTTTGTATGGTACAGACAACACTATATTGTAATAAAGTGTCCAGGATTTGAAGATAAAAAAACCTCAAAAGTGTGTTTGCAGATACTGAGTGTCTATTTGATAACTTACCCGTTTCTTAGTAACATTTTTTAAATTTTTTTTGAACAATTGAAAGAATTATTCTGTCACTACTTTGCTCTGTAATTCTATAGAGAAATTAGTTCTTGTTCAAGTGGATAATTAAAATGCCCTTTCTTTGCTTTATTTTTAGTTATTTCCCCTCCCCTAGAGACACGATTCATGTAAGCAAGTAATATAATTAATGCACAAAGGTAACAAATTGTGAAAATTGTGAAATTAGAACCATATTTGTCATACATTTTTCTGCCTAAATTACTCTAGATTATGCTTTTTAAAATTGAAATAGAAATCAGTTTTATACTCTACATCTCAGGTTTTGTGCTAGACATACTACTCAACCACTTTATTTGGGTTTCTTTGAGGGACTAACTCTTAATTCCTCATACCAAGAAGCAGCAACGTGGTAGAGTTGATATGTTTCTACTCTGGAATATGAATGTGTTATGCTTAAGTGATTAAACATTCATTCTCACCCCATCCTCCAACATTTTGCAGATTGGAAAATACAAAATCTCTCCATTTCTTCGGTTTGATATATAGGCTCTTTTGTCACTGGCTCTGGGGCATCCAGGGCTCTGGATGATACAGGTGTTTTTTCCTCCTGTGAAGACCAAGTTTCTCTGCTGCTGGTATTTTCCCCGAAAGTTTTACATTCTTTAAATAAAATACTCCTGATAATGGATTCTAAGGATTCTGAAGCAAGTCTAAACTTGTCTTCAGTACTGATTTGATTTCATATTTACTGTTCACTCATGCTTACTTTTCAGAAAAAGCTGCAGGATGTCTCCATGAAGTTCCGCTTGTTTCAGAAGCCAGCCAACTTTGAACAGCGCCTACAAGAATGTAAAAGGATTTTGGATGAAGTGAAATTGCAGGTGCCCAAGTTGGAGATGAAGAGTGTTGAGCAGGAAGCAGTACAATCACAGTTGGATCATTGCATGGTGAATATTTAAAGATGCTGTCTTTCTATTTGTTTCCTGCCTGTTCTGCCTCTCAAATGTAAAGTATTTTAAATAACAATGTCAGTATTTCGTTGGGAGATACAAAACATTCTGTGAAAGATTTAAACATAGGATTACTCAATGAAAGCTATAGGAACCTCTTTACAAAATCACAGAATTGTTGAGGCTGGAATAGACCTCCAAGATCATCAAGTACAGCCTATGACCCAACACCACAACACCTAGCTATAGTTAAAGTTTGACTTTTTTTCAAGGAAGACGATAGAGAGAAGGGGTTGATTCTCCTTGTCCTACTTCTCTTGTTTGCAAATGAGATTGGAAAGGCATTGTATACTTAAATTTTTCTTAAATTTCAAAGTTTCCCAGGATATAGCAACATAGTGAAATAGATCTAACAGTCTTATAGTAATTTTTTTCTTTCTACATGTTATTTTCTTATCAGAAACATGGAAGCTAATTGATTAACGAATTTTGAAAACATGGATTTTTGTGGAGAAAGCTAAAAATTACAGAATGTTGTTCTGAGTTCTGTATGAGAAGCAAAGTATCAGTTACAGGGTGGGGGGAAGAAAAACAAACAAACAAACCAGAACAAAAAAAACAAACCAACCAACCAACCAAAAAAACCCAAACCAACTAACACGTGGAAACATTCTAATTTCAGTCAACTTTCAGACAATGGTCATGCAGTTTCATTATATGAGAAGGCCTGTCAGGATCCATTTCTAATTCTTTCTTCCCCTCCTACATATGAGTTTATCTCCCTGGATTGACTCTATTTTCCATAGTATGATACAGTCATGGAACTCTGTAATGTTGCAATGCACAACTCTATTCTACCCAGGAAACACAAAACATACAGGAAAACCATGGATTACAGGTTCCATGAGATGGCATGCTGTGACTTCAAGAGACAATGACCTGAATATGTCCTAAAGAATATGAGGAAAATATGTGTGCCTCCTTAATGTCCCTGCAATCCTGTATCCATTTACTGTTGAAGGGAACTAAAGATCAAAATGAACAACATGTGCTTGATAATAATAAAATGGAGATTTTTAACAGCAAGAATATGGACAATCAGACTCTTGTCTTCAGCTGTTGTTTTTTCTCTGGGGTGATGGCATGTCCAAAGGTGTGGAGTTTTTTTCCCCTCAACCTCTTTCAGATCTAGTTGTAAGAATTTAAATTAAAAAAAATATGTGTGGAACAAGTTGATATTATTTCTTTACATCTTGGTTCTTCTTAAATGCCCAGTTGCCCTTAAATTCACATTCTTATCAGAATGGCATGGTAATTAGAAGACCTGTACAGTTATTTTAGCGCATCCTTATCTATAAAGGATCTCAGGATGTTTCTGTTTTTAAAAATCTAGTAATAGTATCCCATCACATGTTAGTCAGTGTACGTCAAACAACAGCTTCCTAATTTGGTGACAGGTTTTCAGTGATGAAGAATGTATTTATCATATTAAGCACCTAGAAAGTAGTTGGGCAATATAAATACTACATTTAAGTAAATAAAATAATATTAAGAATTGGCATGGTAATTAACTTCAGATTATGGAGAAAATATACTTATTGAGTTTTGCTTCTTTGTTTTATTTTTTTCTTGTCAGATCTGCTGGAAAGAAAAAAAAAAAAAAAAAGTCTTGTCTTTACTGTCCAGATATACTAGACACAGATTTTACATTGCGGGAGATACCGCTGGTAAAAGAAAAGCTCAAAATATGCCACATTAAAAAAGTGCAGTGTAATTTATTTTGCAATTCTGTCTAAGTATATGGAACAATAAGTTTATTTTCCAACACATGATGGCAAAATGCTGGAACACAGAATTAAGCTAGAGTCTCAACAATAAAGCTTCACAACAGCTTTGTGTTTGCCATTCTTCACATACCTGTGTGGTAACGGATACTGTGTGTCTCTGTTCAGTATTTCTCCACTGTGGAGTTTAGTGGAACTTCTAAGCATTGGCAGAATTTACTCTTAGATTAAAAAGAAAAATAAATTTAATTTCTGCTCTACTTACATGAATGTTAATTGAGCATTTATGTGGCTGTTAAATGACTTGAGTTACCAAGTCATATATTTAGATGATGGTACTGACTTTCTGCATATTGAAAGAAAGAACATTTATGTTTTTCTCAGTGTTGCTCATTTGAAATATTAAGGAAATGTGTTTTGTTTGCAGGTTGGTTGCATGCCATCACTTATGTAATGGCTGTTGTCCCTTATTTTTTGCATAGTATTTGAAATAGTCAAGGAAAAGCAGGGAATTATATACTAAGTTTTTGGTTTAGCTCTTTATGTTACTTTTCATGGGACTTTGAAAAATTATTTCATTTTTTAAACAGTATTACACTTAGTGAATATGAAGGGAATCCTCTACCCTTCCAGTCTCTTGATGTGGTAGTATGAAAACCTGACAGATTTTTAACAAAGTTCAATGGTTACTTGCAGTTTAAGTACATCCACCAAGCTGTGTGAGTTGACAGAAGACGTTTGTTGTTTTAGATACTGCATTATCTAAAAGGGTTTGAAAACAATCTTTATCACATCTTAAAAAAAATTACCGATAGCTTGCACTTTCTTATCTATAACATTTCTACCATTGGTTTTGGTAATGAGTATTTGAAGCCAATATTAGTAAAGACAAACTGTTCTGAATCTGTTAATTTAAATTCTGATTTGCAAACTGATTTCTTTTTCTTATAAACATTTTTTTTTTTTTTTAATACACACACATGCTCGGGGTGGGTTTTCTCTGTTCTTAAGTCACATACCATGGTATCTCTCAACTACTTTAGCTTTCCAGTGAGAGTGGAAGGTGCTCAGAGTCACGCATGATGTTTTTTTTATACAGCAAACAATGCAAAGAGCTTTAGTGCATCCTTATAATACCTTTTACTTATTTTAATGGTGTCATTTTATTTTCGTATTTCTATTTGATCAGAAATTATATAAAAGCCTGAGTGAGGTGAAGTCTGAAGTGGAAACAGTGATAAAAACTGGGAGGCAGATTGTTCAAAAGCAGCAGACAGAGAACCCGAAAGAACTGGATGAAAGGCTTACAGCTTTGAAGTTGCAATATAATGAACTAGGGGCAAAGGTAAGCTCTGTGTTTTTAATACAAAACTATGCCCTGTTTTAACTGGTAAAGTGAAGAACAATCTTGGTACGGTAAGTAAATGGTTTTTTTTACTGGTTCCTTTCAAGGCCCTCACATTTTCTAAACAGTGGGACGGAAAGAATGAAGGCAAAGGCAATTGTCAGGTTCGCCATTCAGTTGCCCTGAGAAAAAATAGCTTTCTAGAAAAATATAAAATAAGTAATCAATCATCATGCTTCTAGTTCTGTAACGAGGAATATATTGCCTTATAATACAACTTTTTACTTGGTTGTTTTAAATCTGATGGTTATACGGTGCTCAGTTTTAATCATTTATGGCATATGATTAGGAGGACTACATGAATACATTCCCAATATTCTTTTATATAATACCAGCTTCATCTACAGAAGAAAGCAAATAATTCTCAAAATGTGGCAGACTTTTACCTGATGATGCCAATGATAAGTTATTTATATATAATTAACCTTGTAGAATCAATCCCTATTAATTTCCCAAACACTGTCATCTCTTGTGTAAAATTTCCGACTATACATCATCTATTTATCAATTCATATACACTGAAATGCCTTAACACTTCCCAAGCAGAAAATGTTTTGTTTATTTTTCCTCAAAGTCAACTAAACTGACAGTAGGAAAGGCAGATTGATAACCAATAGTAAATAAGACTATGATTGAAAAAAAATAAAATCAAATAAATTGTCATTTCCTAAAGGTTCCTATTCTGGGTCTGCATTATCTGTGGAGTGCCATCACCTGCTCCTGAAGTACAATGGTGTATAAGGACCTTTGAGTTCTGAAGAGGAGCTGTGGCATTGTCCTAAAGAAGATTTCATGCAAATAATTAACACCTATCCTTCATTGCATCCAAAGAAGGGCACTGTAGCTGTTGAAGGGTCTAGAGCGCAAGTGTTATGAGGATTGGCTGAGAGAGCTGAGATTGTTTAGCCTGGAGATAAGGAGGCTCAGGGGAGACCTTATCACTTTCTACAACTGCTTGAAATGAAGTCGTAGGGAAGTGGAGCTTGGTCTCTTTTCCCAACTAACAAGTGAT
>VWZK01013525.1:0-59593 GCA_013396935.1 Baryphthengus martii | reverse complement strand
TTTTGGGGTTTTGTTTGTTTGTTTTGTTTTTAAACTTCATAGTTTCCTTGCCTCTTCAAACTGGGAACTGGTTCAATGATTGGCATCCTAATCTAGAGGATACTAGACAGGTATTTGATTCTTTCTTCAGCTGCAATCTCCTACAGCAAATTAAGGAAGACTTTAGGAGGGTATTCTTAGAAAACTTCTGAGGATGTTGTATCTCAAGTCTGAGCCCCGTGATCATTTCAGCCCTGTATAAGTAAGTTAATGTTTACTGCTAGAAGAGCAGTAGAGCAATTCTTCTAAGCAACAAAATGGCCTATGTCTAAATAAGTTTATATTACTGTTAGAGATTTTTAATTTTTTATTTTTTTTTAAACTATATGGTCATGGTAGACTGAAAAATAAGGTACTTCTGGCTTGTTTGTTTTTTTTTTTCCTCACTTCTTACGCAGATGCCTGTCTTTTGGAAAATCAGCACTGATGCACTGTGTTTCCTTGGAGAATTACTTTCTCTTATATCTGTTTTATTTTGCATGTCCTGCTTAGGTTGTGAATTGAGACGAAAGATTTGTGTTCCATTATCTGCATATAATCCCTTCCATGCTAAGGCACTAACCTTAGTTGGGCCTTTGCAAGTGTATAGGAAATTCCATTTAAATATAGGAAGAAGCTTTTCCACTATGAGGATGAGTTTAGCGTGGCACAGGTTGCCTGGAGATGTTGGGAAGTCTCCATCCTTGCATATATTCAAAACCAGACACAGGCTTGAGCAGCCTGCTCTTGTTGGCTCCGCTTTGACCAAGGTGTTAGACTAGATCTCCAGAGTTTACTTCTAACCTCAGCTCTTCTTCTATTCTGTGTTACGCTGTGCAAGTAAACCGTAACTTGTTCAGTGAACTGTGAAACTAAGGAACTCTACTTCTTCCAGTTTCCTACCCTACATTCCCCTCCTCCTCTTACTCTCTCTCTGTGTCCCTTGTCTCTTGGTCTAGGTGGAGACGGTGTTTGTGGCTCATCTGGAGCCATTTCTTCTTCCTGTCCCTCTTCTTTCTCTTGGAATACCCTGAGGGTTAAATCACAATTATTTTTTATCCGTTGTGGAAGCAATAGTTTAAATCTCTCTTTCTTACACCAGACATTCCACACTTTCCTAACTTCACAGAATGTTAGTGGCTGGAAGGGACCTCGAAAGATCAGCGAGTCCAGCCCCCCTGCCAGAGCAGAATCACCTAAAGTAGGTCACACAGGAAGGCGTCCAGGCGGGTTTTGAATGTCTCCAGAGAAGGAGACTCCACAACCTCCCTGGGCAGCCTGTTCCAGGCTCTGTCACCCTCACTGGGAAAAAGTGTTTCCTTGTGTTTACATGGATCCTCCTATGCTTGAGTTTGCACCCATTGTCCCTTGTCCTAGCATTAGATGTCACCGAGAAGAGCCTGGCTCCGTCCTCCTGACGCTCGCCCTTTACATATTTATAAACATTAATGCGGTCACCCCTCAGTCTTCTCTTTTCCACGCTAAAGAGACCCAGCTCCCTCAGCGTTTCTTCATAAGGGAGATGCTCCACTCCCTTAATCGTCTTTGTGGCTCTGCGCTGGACTCTCTCCAGTAGCTGCCTGTCCTTCTTGAACTGGGGTGCCCAGAACTGGATCCAGTACTCCAGTTTAATATTTCCTATATCTGTTCTGGTGTTACAGGGAATTAGGCAGCCTGAGCATTTGAATTTTGTCTTCTTAAGAAATCAGATTAAAGCAAAACTAGCCTTAACGGCACAGCTTCTCTAACCTGCATTGGTGGGTGCACCTGCCATGAGGTGCTGCTGTGGCAGATGGGGATTGCTGGAATACAGCTACCATTTACATACTGTCTTCACCTTGGTTAACACCCTCTACACCAAAATTAAGAGGAAAAAGTGATGCTAAACCACATTGTGATCCCCTAATGCTGGGGAAATCCCCAGCAAGCCTGCTAGGCCGGATTCCTGCCTGCTTTCTGCTGCTGGAGCAGTGCAGAGCGGGGAGGGTGGAGCCTGGACGTGGTCCTCTCTGTTTGCAGTCTGAGCTCAGGGATCGGGGAGTGTGGGAAGAAGGGAGCCTGCTCTGTACTTCCTCCGTGTATCCATTTTGGTACAGTGGCAGTATTTGAAGTAGTTCTTTCCTGCTGAAAGCTGAGAGGAAGACTGAGAGCTGTTTGTGTGTTTGCAGTGCCTGTCTGTACAAAATCGTGACAAAGCCGAGTATTCTATTCAGTCTTGGCAACGACACAAGCGCTATAGCCCTGTTAAACATGGGCATTTGTTTTTTTGAAAAGACATGGCTATGAGTGGCACCGCTTTTAAGATTCCTTATACTTTGCAAGCACCAGCCTTAAATGATTTGTCATTAGCTTTTGAAATTAGTTAGATTTACATTTTCTTTCAAACTTCGCACTCCTGTAGATCAGTAAAGCTTGATTAAAATCAGCAATCATCGACAGTAAAGAAAGAACTGGCCTAATCTTTCTGGGTTTTATCCCATGCTGCTTTTCTTCTGGGGCCTGTGGTTTATTTTGTTGCTCATATTTGTGAAATCACACTGCTTTTGCTTCTGTGTGTGAGGGTTTCTTTTTTTTTCATTTTGTATTTATTTTTTTTTGTTTGTGTTTGGCTTTTTTGTTTGGTTTGTTTGGTTTTTTTTTCTGACTGCACTGAAGTTATTACGTGGTCAAATTCTCCACCAAGTTATATTTATGCAGTCCCAGTGACTTCAAGGCCTTGCCCAAGCTTATCTGAGGGGAGTTTGACCCATGAGCAAGCTGCTTCTTGAGGCAGAGGCAGACCTCTGGCAGTGTTCTAGTTAAGAGCAGCCTAGGAAGACATCACTTCCATGAATATTCAAGCGAATTAGAGCACAAAGTGGAATGATACTGTAAGTGAATACAATGCAAACTGAAAATACAGGCCAAGCGTTTTACAAATTGCTGTCTGTCATCCTTAAAGCAGAAGTCTGTCAGCTCAGCTAACAGACAAATTAAGGCACACAAATGTTTTAATAGCTTTAGCAGTAATTCTTCTCTAGTATTTCACACATACATATACTGAAATCGCCCAAACTGTTTGCATTAAGCTTCAGGATGTACAAAATGTCCTTACCTTTATCATCCCTGCATCTTTGCTAGGAAATGCAACGGCCAGACTACTAGCATGATTGGGACGGTTGCCATCTTGTTACCAGGTGACTCTTCCTGTTCAGAGGAAATGCTGCAAAAATAGACATGGTTCCTGGATCTGTATCGTAATGTAGTCATCATAATTACTCTTACCACCATTGAATCAGAGGAGATACACCTGAGAGCCGTTTTAGCTCTACCAATGCTTATTTATTCTCAGTGTTTCGATGCCTGTGTCTCTGGAAACAAGTGGTCCATGGACTACTTCTGAAGAATTTATAAAAAGATTGATTAGAATAGCAAACTTAAGAGCGTATTTACTGTTTGAGCATCTGCTCCTCTACTGCAAATTTCTGAAGAGTCCACCAGAGTGGAGAAATCTGTGTGTCGTAGGCCTTTTTTTCCTCACTGAATTGGTGGGAATAGTAAATGTGGCAAGGCAAAGGATCCTGATCAAAGGGTCTGTCTACCTTGCAATCAGAGACAGAACTCTTGTGCTGGTGGGTACCACTCTTATCTTCTGGCACAAGCAGCAGTAAAAATAGGGCAGGGCAGGCTGTGATTAGACTGGAGAAGTGCACCAGAGCAACTAAGAACTTGTCCCTGTATACAAATCTAGTCTTACCCATCTTTAACTGGTTATTTCCTTGTTCCAGCTGAGCTGTTGTTTTGCTCTTTTGATAACCGCTGCAGCAGCTACAACTTGATATGGGACATCAGATGTGGGTAAATTCAGCATTTGTGCATGTGATACACTATGTTTTGTGTATGTGTGACGTTATTTTGGGGTTGCAATTTTTTTGTGTACACAAAACACCAACTTTGTGCTTGGTCCTGTAGTGTTTTAGTTGTGGTGTCAAAGATTATTCTGTACTCTCGAGGTCTTTTTGGGTTAAAGGTACTCAACTTCTCAAAGGTTTGGATCCCTATTTGTGCTCTTACTATCTTTAAAATGCTACAGAGTCCCAGCCAGGTCATTTCTTTGGGGAGGAGTAGTAGAGATGTGTGGAAAACAGGTTCTGTTCGTATCACTGTTTGGTTATAAGGTAGATTATTCAGAAACAATAACTGTGTAGTCTTCACTGGCTGTGCAGGCTCAGCCATTGACTTGGGATGGAGCTTTTGACTCTTTTTTTTTTTTTTTTAAGTGGTGCCTTGCTGTCAAACTAAGATAATGCATGACTTCCGTGTTGGAACTGACAGAATTAACCAGCTAGGATTGACAACTTTTTCAGAAATATAAAGCAGCATGAAAAGGCCTCTACTATTTAGGCCTAGTGATCTATCTACCCATTTATCTATTACTAGTGCTCATTTTTGCTAGCTTCATTTTATTTCATGTACATCTGTGGATTTTCATCTCCTGAGGCTAGACCAGACCTTACAGCCTAGTCTGCTCAGGTGATGACACCGTTTCATGCTCTACTTGTTTTCTGTAGCTTCTTCTTTTCGTTATTGTAATATTGATACATAAATGCTGAAATTGCTGCATCTGTAATTTAAGAGTGAAGTTGTTTTAACTACCTAATAAAATAGAAAAATTGCTTTGATGTTTCCATTTTGACAATTTGTCTCTGTGCTGACTTTTGCTTTTTTCCTTAGGGACGTTTGTCCCTGATCTCTCAAACAAAATGTCACTGAGTAAAACTATGTTTGTATGATGCTGTGTGTTCTACTTACAAAAGATTTATGACTTGGTCACTTTAATTTATGCTCCCATGGAGCTGGTAGAATTATACGGCAGTGTTAAAATGCAGCAGTTTCATTCTGCTGCAGGCAGCAGCCCTCTGGTGGTGTGGGGATATTTTCTTCATTTATTTATTTATTTTAGTCATCTTTGGAAATTCTGACAGACCTGATAGAGAAGCATTTTAAAATGCCTTACATTAAGCTGCCATGTAGTCCCATATATTCTCTCTTTTCCTTTCCAATCCTCGCCTCATCACCACCCCCACCTAAATTTGAAAGTGGAACGTAAAAGGCAAAGCAAGGTTAATAAACGTACCCCATCGATAATACCAACAGGCTTCTTTGGCAAAATGCTATTTACCAAATGCTATTTCAAGAAGTTTCAGCTTCCAGAACTATTGCCTAGAAAGGGTATAGGTTGGTGTGAAGTGGGTGGTGAGGCTGACGGGTTATTCGAAAGACTGGCTGAATTGTTAAGAATGCAGGCATTTCTGAGAAGGCTGCTGCTGAACTTGAAAATTGAAATATCAAAGAATTATTTTAAAGGAATGACCTTGCTAGTCTGTTATATGGGCGTTAATGAGAGTTATATTGCAAGTTTCTGCCTGGAAAAAGAGTATTTCAACTAATGGGGAAGGATCTTCCATTAATGCCCTAAGAGTGACATTTACTCTCTTGCTAGTATGAGATTCAACTAAATCACTTGAGTCCCACTTTAAGATGTATTTTGAAGTAGAAAGTTACATACTGAGAGGCAAAAGTAAGAGTTTGGAGACGTAAAATAAAATAATTGCTTCTTACTAGTTTTGAGATGGTAAGCCATAGCTATGTGCAAATGTTTTTTAAAATTATTAAAGTTGTGCCAGGGCTGGATTTGGCTTGTTCCCATTCCAGGGCTACAGTAAATGTCAAAAGCATGCTATATCTGTAAGTATGTTACTACATAAATACTCTGGCTTTGTAGGAAGACATACAATTTTGTTGTGATTGGAGCTTGAAGTTGTATTTAAAAAAAAACAAAACAACTAAACAGCAAGAAGGATGACCAAACCACAAAACCCAGCCTTTTTAAATAGCACAAGCTGCACTGAACTAATAATTTCTGCAGTTTCACATTTTTAAGTGGATAATTTCAGTTAAAATTAGTTGGTTTAAAATGGAGTTTTTTGGCTGTGGTTTGAAACCACCTGTGTCTGTACAGTGAAACAAAAGTTGCTGACTAGGTTTCTGTGTTTGGGGTTTTTTTTTTTGTTTGATTGATTTCAGTTTTATTTGTTTGTTTTTTTTTTTAATAAGACTAATGGAATTGGCAAATGGAAAACATTGAGATACAAAAGAAATGCTGGTACGTAAAAGAGAAGATAGTGATTGTAGCATATGAGCCCGTCTCTGGTTTTGGGTGAGCTTCGTACTACGGGCAGCAGATAATGATACAAATTTGTGGCCTTACTGGATACTGCTTTAGGCCACTTGTAATATAATTTCTGACAATTAACATTTATGCCAGCTAAGACATATGATGCAAAAGTATTGTGCCAGCCATGATACTTTTCAAGGGTATAAGCCTTGATTTTCTTTGCCAGGTTTGACTCAACTGTGAAGCCAAATGTGTGTATCACATGCACAACTTGGGATCAGAGACTGATTCATGGAAAGAACTCTCCATGCATGTAACTCGTACATTAAAGGAATTGTGTCACCATCAGACTTTCAGTTCTTGCGGTTTACATAGGGTGAAAAGGAGGTAAAGTAAAAGGGGAAGGCTATAAAGAAGAAAATCCCCCACCTCCCTGTCCAGCTATGTTATCACTAATGTTGAAAGCGAAAGCTTTCTTGAGATTTTCCGTCTCTTAATTGTAAAGAAATAAATTTGACAGTAAATCCACTGAACAGAGTGAAGATATGTTGCCGTAAAAATAAGATGAACAAAGTGGAGATTTGGCATCTTGAAATGTTAAAGATTGAGAGCTTTTGTTACCATAGAGCTTTTTTTTAAAAAAAAACCACAAAAAAAACCCAACAAAACAACAGAAAAAAAATGAAGAATTGTAGTAGAGGTCAAGGCATCACTAGTTCTTGAATAACCCACAGCCTCCAAAACATGATTTTATTTTTGGTTATTCAGGTTCTTGTTTGAGAATTAAATCTCACAGCATTGTAATACGTGCTGCAATAGGGCACTGGTCAGTTTTTGGAGGCAGAAAAAAAATGGATTATTGCCTGTTCAGACATGGCTTACAAAACAGGAAAAAAGATAGACCTTAGGCCCTTCATATCCTTTTTCCTTGTCAAATTGGCAGTGAGGGGCCTAAGCAAAACATCTTTCTGCCATTCAGTGGAGAGGGTTACAAACTTTTAAACTACATCCTTAAAAACGATAACAATGCAAAAGCCAGGATAAGGGAATTCACCTTTTTGAAAAAGATGTCTTTACCTTGTTTTGCTACAAGCCCATGTCGATTCAAAGCATTCAAAAAAAATAAAGCAATTTAGTTACTAGAGGGAGGATGAGGTGAAAGTGAGTCATATTTCAACTAGAAGTGAAGTGCCTCTCCCACATCTTGATTATTCTAAATCCTTCTCTAGTGAAAATCTCAGATTGTGTTTGTTTCCAGCCTAAAAGTGAATTCAAGTGCTTTATGGCCACTGCTGTAGGTAGGGTGTTGACGAGGCTTGGTTTCATCCCGGTGTAGCTGTATGTGTGTCCTAGGAGGTGTTGTATCTCCAAGACTTTATTCCCTAACCTTATCAAAGAAACATCTATGCTTATAGTGTCAGTAGCCTGTCTCAAATGCACGTTGTCTTCGATCTCCTCTTGTCTCCTAACCTGCAGAATACTGAGATTTGAAAGGAAAGTGCTTAAAATTTGTTTGCCTTCTTCCTGGCTCTGGTTTTGTTCCTCTATGCATTTGCTAATGTGACCTTTGCAGTTTTTGCTGTCCTAATGTTTGTCTTACTGTGAAGTTGCATAGATGTGCTGTTTTGCCACATTTTGGAGGTTATGTAATGTGAGCTAGTTCGTATGAAAATAGCATTTAAATATCAGTATTTAAATGGATACGTTGCTGTCTGGGAGTTTTTGGTTTCCCCTGGTTGTAGCAGCCTATTTTACATGAAAGTCTAGACTTCTCCCTGGTCGTCAGATTTGTACCTTTTGTATTTTCTTTAGAGATTGTGTTTTCCAAGAACAGTTCTCACATAATAAGGGGTCAGAGTTTTGTTCTTGCTATGCTTGGTTTTGTGGGTTGGTTTTTTGGTTGGTTTGTTTGTTTGTTTTTTTTCTTTCCTGTTGCAGCTCCAGTGCTTCATGGACTTTTTTTTGGATTTACAGCAGTTTGACACAGAAAAGTAGTATAATGTCTTACGGACCTTTATAATGTCCCATATGTCCATATAAGAGCCACCATACTGAAGTCAGCAAATGTATGCTGCTAGAAGGCTATTTTAAGTGAGATTATTTTGTAGTTGCTGCTCCCGAATTACATGTAGACTAAACAACTTTAGCAAAGACTAGACCATAAGCATTAAAGGGTATAGATAGAAATATTGGTAAAATATGATTTGGATTATAAGCTGTACCAAAAAAAACCAGTTGACAATAAGAGAACACCTTGAGTGGGGTAATGCTTATTTAAAATTACATATACTGCTAAGGAGAAGCATTTAGTTATTGAAATGTAAGTGGGTGACTAAGATGCGATACATATGCAGCAGCATTTTTTTTCTTCCAGTTTTACGATTCCAAAATACCCCATCTCTGACTCTCATAGTAACAGCCATTGACAGGATTGAAAGTAACTCTTTTTTTTTTTTGTTTCCTTATTCCTGTGATGCTGTGAAATCTTTCTTCTTTGGCATTCAGTGGAATAGGATCGCTGCTCATCATTTTATTTATTTATTTATTTATTTTTCACCACTCCTTCCCTGTGGCAAGTTTCCCTGCTGGATGCATCTGGATTTCGCTTGATTCCCAGCCTTGCCAGCAGCATTGTAAAATCAAGCCGTAGCATCTGAAAAAACTACTCTATTTAAAAAAACAAGTTGAAGCAATCCAGACTTGGATTTCAAAGGGAATGGAAAGATGGACTGTAAGCTCCCTCACCATTATGAAAAATGGAAGGGTGTTTAGTGTAATGACAGGCTGTAAAATGGGGTATGGGAGATGAAGCCCAGAGTCCGCAGGCAGGTTGATGCTTCACTTCTGCAGTTGTAAAAACAGCCTGACAGTTCTGAGGCTATTGAGTTGTATTTTAAATTTAAACTACTGCACAGAAAACACGATTTAACCGAGTGTTACTCTGGAAACAGTCTGAATTTCTATCCTGTTACCCTCATTGGATTTAATTTGTCCCATGTAACTGAAGGAAAGGTCAAATTCTGTGACTATGGGCTGGGTCCTCAGCTGGTGCTGCTTAGTTAAGAGCTTTGGACTCCATGCTGCTGGACTGACTTGCCCTGGTGGTGGGTTTGACCTTCTATATAAAGGCAGAGACTAAAAATTTTAAATTTGGGAAAGAGTCTAGATGTTGGTGTCTCTCTCTTCAAGCATTTCTAATGAGAGAAATGCAAAACCACACACATTATGAAAGGGTTTGGTGTGTAAAGTTTTAGATACTGCAGCCTTTCTGCAGTTTTTACCTTTTTCTTCCCCTTCTTTCTGTAAATAAACAATCTTTGAATGTATAGCAACTGTATTTCTATGTTGTTGTAACAACCACAGCTTGGATATTGCCTCTGTTCTAAACTATTCCACGAGTACTTACAGTTCTCTAAGAAAATTGACCTTTGGGCTTAAAATCCTTATGCTTGAGCTCTAGTCCAGAAATGACTTCTTTCTCTCTCAAGAGCTCTTGATAAAAATCTATAGACTAGGTTTATTTTATCTGACTGTTGGCAGCGGGAGTTGGTAAGGAGGGGGAAGTTACAAGTTCAATTTCTTGCTGGAATTAAATCCTTCAGAAAATAAGAATAATCCTTCATTTGAGGTTTGCTTGGTTGCTTCCCAGTACTTAACTTGCTCCACATCAGAGTCAATACTATTTGTACTTTTCTTTCCTTTCATGAGAAGGCCTAGAAGTTGTTAATTCTGCATTAATACCCATTAATGAAAGGTCATGTAGGTGAAACATACAGTTAAACAGAGATGCTGTCAGTTACAGGTAAAATTTTAAATCTCGGGTCTAAACATCTTTGAATTTCAGGAGCATGCTTGTAGGAAAAGTGATTTTTTTGTTCCAGAACTGAACACAACCACATACTTACCTGTTGTTTAAGTAAGATGCAAAACTGTAAAAGGGCCAAAATCTCATGCCATTTGGCACTGTCAGGCCCAAACATCAGCCTAGTTCAGCTCTGTGTATGTCTGTGCTGCAGTTACTAGCAGGCAAGAAGAAGGGCTCCAGACTGCTGGGATGAGTCAGGCTGATACCTAAATTTACTAATTTGAAACCATCTTGATTATCTCTACTTTATACTGATAGCAGTTTTGGACAGTTTAGTTGTAGCTGGGCACGAGAGGAGTGCTACATTAAAATAGTGTATTTTGTGTTACACCGCTGTTCTCTGTTGTTGCGTTATGGTGGAGTAGATGTGGTTTGGTGGATGGTTCCAGAAATGTTGCAGCAGCTGACTTAAGAATCACCAACAGAAGGAATTTTATTTTTTTTTTTTGTCTGTTGGTTAGTAGTTGCTCTCTATCTGAATGTATCAAAGCTTAACTCTTGGTTGGATTTTATATTAATACATGGATATGAATCTATTCCCAAATACAGATATGTGTGTCACATGTATCTGTATTTCAGATATTTGTGAATGTATGTTGTACAACCCCCCAGCTGAATGCAAAGAAGCATCAAAATCCTTCTCTCCTACTTCATTCTTCATTTAAAACTTTGTTCCCTTTGAGATAACACAAATCCTGGTATTAAAGAAAGGGGGCATTCTTAACATATCATCTCTGTACTTTTCATCACCCTGTCTTTGTCTAACATTGTTTTTTTTATCTCTTTTTACTTTATTACTTTTTACTTTTCAAAACTGGCAGTCTGTTTATTTTCATTCTGCCCTGATACGATCCTAGCGCAGTCATTGTTTTGCTACTTGTCTCTTAACGTTACCTATTTCTGCTCTGCATTTGCAATGCCGGTATTCCAGGCGAGGATGTATCCTTGATTTATACATTGGCATTATCTCGTTCTCAAGTATAATTTTTGATTTCGTTGTTCAACATTTTGTTGTCACTTTTGATTACCTCTGCAGAGTTGATGTTTTTATTACGCTGTCCGAAGTAATGGTGAGTCTTCTCTTGAAGGACTTCTGATAACTTGGGTGTCTGAAATACATGCTACAAGTTCACATTATTCTTCCTAATATGCATTTGTTGATGCTGAATTTTATCTACAATCCTACCGTCCGCCCACCAAGCGTAGATATTTCATTGTTTTAAGTGCTTAAGTGGGACTTAAGTAATAGACTGGTCTTGTGGTAGCCAGGGTAAATTTTACCCTTTATGAACTGATGCATCCTGTCACATTGATCAGGGATGTACTGTCTATTTCCTAGGGCAAGAGAAAGGATCAAATTCCCTATTAACCCCTTCAGAACAGAATTAGATGTTGATACCATGAATAGAACGTGCACCACAAACTTCATGTATCGTGATGTCTGTTTCTGGTGATCTGTTTGTCTTGGTATGACCACAGGGAAAGTACAGAAGTAGCAATCTGCTGGGTACTTGAGATATCCTGGGACTGAAAAGGTCACAACCAGTGTGTTCAGGTGTTGAGAGATTTGTGGGTTTTTTTTCTGTCCCTCTTTCCTTTTATACCACAGTTTTGGGGTTTTTTGGTTTGTTGTTGTTTGTTTTTTTTTCCCAAAGCAAGTCTATAAAGGTTCCCCCAAAGCCTAATACCTTGAGTAGAATTCTGAAGAAGTGACTAATTTATGCCCACCTACTCTTTTTCTTTTATTAAAAGGAAAATGCTTTTTTTCTCCTTGCTGTTTAATGAAAAATTTTCTGGATAGGTGAGTGAATGGCTGGATGCATGAGGTTTAATTTCTTTTTAATGATTTCTGATTTTGAGACTCATTTCTTGACACTTTGGTTTTGTGACCAATAGTTTGTGTTCCTTACACAAACTGCTTTGGAGGTTGAAGCCGCAGTGTTCTGTAAAAGCTAGAGGTGGGTTTATTTGGTTGGGTTGTTTTGTCTGATTGTTTTTTTTTTTGTTTGTTTTGAAGTGTAGCATGCTGTGGTACATAACAGAATTTGCTGGTGTCTGATTTGCCTTTCTTGTCATCACAAAAATTATCAACAAATTGACCACGCAAATAAAACACTTCCTCCATATGCCCCAAATGAGAGAGTAAAATAGAGATCTATGAAGATGCTGCTGCTTCCTGCTTCCCAAAAATACTGAAATGGAATAAAACTCCTGTATAAAGGGTGTAAAAATGTGAACAGATGGAAGAATTTTTTTCATCCCTGCAAGCTTATTATTATTATTTTGATGCTTCTGGTTTGGGGAGAGAACTTGATGGGTTCGGTGATCACTGATTGCTGTAAAATTGGCAAACTGTGCCCAGCTGTTTGGTAGATGCTTGTCTGGTCATGGAAATCCTGCTTAGGAAGTAGAGCAGGGAGAAAGAGAGGAACATGCTGGGATTTTAGTGGATTTAGTTTTACACAGTAGCATCTGCTAAACATGCAGTGAGTCTTTTACTTAGCAATTTAGACTAAACCCCATCATTATTTAATGAACCACCTCCCTCTCTCTCTTCCATTCGTTTCGATCCCTACCCCCCAGAAGTGCTGGCCTCAGGATCTCTGTAAGGCATGGCTTAGTCTGTTTACCCGCTGCCCACCGTGGGTATTGTGTATGTTGGTTTCATTTATTTATTAGCCTTTACTTTTTAATCTTTGTGAAATTGCAGGGAGGGAGGAAAGAAAGAAACGGGACTTTTAAATGACAATCCACAGTTCCATTTAACTAGTGACAGATGCCTTCTGACATGGCATTTTAGGGATTTCAAGGCTCTTGATAATAATATTTATGATTCAGGAATGACCTTGCATTTCAGAAGGTCCTTGCCTATCCTACATGTCATCATGAGTTAAACATTCTGGTGAAACAGCACAAAACCAGTAAGTGCTGTGTCTGAGGCTCCTGCAGCCTCTTTATCCCCTTGTCATGTTTAGGAAGAAAATTAAATGGATGTATCTTTCTTGAGAATAAGGAAAAATTGTTGCTGAAAGGAAATACCTGTTCATGTATGCTGCTTTGAACAGTCTGCAGGCTGTGCTGGGACTTGATTCAGTTGTGGGCAGTATATGGAAACAGAATTGTGAGAAGTCTGGTGTAAAGCTGTTTCAGAACCTTGGAAGCAAACCTCTGGAAGTCACGCAGAATCATCTAGGTTGGAAAAGACCTTCAAGATCATCAAGTCCAACAATTTACCCAACTCTACCAAGTCCATCACTTACACCATGTCCTCAAGGACCACATCTGTACAGCTTTTAAACGCCATTCAACCATCTCCCTGGGCAGCCTGTTCCAACGCCTGACAGCCCTTTCCATGAAAAAAAATTTCCTAATGTCTAATCGAAATCTCTTCTGGTGCAGTTTGAGGCCGTTCCCTCTCATTCTGTCACTAGTTACTGGTGAGAAGAGACCAGTGCCTACCTCTCCACAACGTCCTTTCAGGTAGTTATAGAGAGCCATAAGATCTCNAGGTAGTTATAGAGAGCCATAAGATCTCCCCTCAGCCTCCTCTTCTTCAGACTAGACAGCCCCAGTCTCCTCAGCCGCTCCTCGTAGGACTTGTTCTCCAGGCCCTGCACCACCCTTATTGCCCTTTTCCGGACCCGCTCGAGCACCTTGATGTCTTTCTTGTATTGAGGTGCCCAAATGGAACACAGTACTCAAGGTGTGGCCTCACCAATGCCGAGTACAGGGGGACAATCACCTCCTTAGTCCTCCTGGCCACGCCATTTTTAATACAGGTGAGGATGCCGTTGGCCTTCTTGGCCACCTGGGCACACTGCCAACTCAGATTCATCTGCCCATCAGTCAGCATCCCCAGGTCCTTTTCTTCTGGACAGCTTTCCAACCATTCTTCCCCAAGCCTGTAGTGTTGCGTGGGGTTGTTGCAGCCCAAGTGCAGGACCTGGCACTTGGCCTTGTTGAAGCTCATGCAGCTGACCTCAGCCCATTGGTCCAACCTATCCAGATCCTCTGTAGAGCCTCCCTACCCTCAAGCAGATCAACACTCCCACCTAACTTCATGTCGTCTGCAAACTTACTGAGGGTACATTCGATCTCCTCATCCAAATCATTGATGGAAGTATTGAACTGAAGTGGTCCCAATCCTGAGCCCTGGGGCACACCACTTGTGACTGGCCGCCAGCTGAATTTAACCCCATTCACCACCACTCCATTCACCTATGTCTTAAACTAGTTAACTTTTACGTAAGACAAACTTAGTTTAACATTAAAAGGTCACTATGTTTATGTTGCCTTTAAGCAACCGCCTGTAAAATCAACTTCTCTGGTTTACTAAAGCAAGTCATGCTATTTTGTGTTTAGGCATTTAAGGTTGAAAAACAAGATCTAAACAGCTTGGTATTTCAAATGGTGCATTCACTTATAATGAGATTGTCATAGAAGTGACTATAGTTATTTTTCAGTGTTGCGCTGTGAAGATTTGTCCTGATGATGCTTCAACTTTGAACTGAGTGCTTACCGTTGTGAACTCCCTATCAGGGGCTTGAAGCCAATCCCTTGTGTTCGCCACATCGACTGAAATACGGTTCTTCGTTATGTGTCGGAGTTGAGCTTCTGGACTTTGCAAGGGTTGAAAAGGCCATTGATTCCAGAGAATGCTTCCCAGCTTCATTGGGGTGCTGTACAGGAACCTGATGGGTGGCTGGTGAAGTGGATAACGGGACGCCAGTGTATATACAGCACATGAGCTCAGGAAAAGGAGAATTAAAGGAACACCCAGAACAGAATTGCTGAGTCCAGGAATCAGGAGGACCTTCAGGGTTTTGCCACTCCTTTTTGCTTCTTTAGTGAGGCTAAGGGGAGGGTCTAAAGCATCATCAAGACACTTCATTCTCTGCTGGATGTGGTGTGAAGTAGTCTGATTTCAGTTCTTTTTAGTCGACAGGAAATCAATCACCTGTGATACTGAGAAGTCTCTGCTTCCAGCAGTGGTGTCCTGTTACTGGAGATGGCTTCTGTTCAGGCCTTGCTCTTCTCATTGGCCTGGTATCATGTGTTGTAGAATGAAAAAAAAACCGTGCTGCAGCAGAGCTCTTGCCATGCCTGTCATTCACTAATACAAGGTCCCTCAGAGATTCAAAGACTTAGTGAGAGCAATTCCTGCCCTTGCCTACATTTTCACAGTCTGATTATCACAGGGAGCTGTAGTTGACTTCTCTGTGCAGTTTGTTTTCTTCTCTAAGCAGAAGTAAGCTGCAACAGAAAAGCTAGCCTTCAGGACTGACACGTGTATTTTCAGTGGTGATGGTCTGTTTTTCCTGGGGAAGCTGTGCTGTGTTCTTGTGTGCTAGAGAGAGCTGGCTGAATCCGTCATTGGAAACAATTTGTTTATGATGATTCTAAATGGGAAATGGTGAATTTTTTTTTATTATTTTTTTTTTCCCCTGGAAGTTTCTCTTCTGTACTCAGTCATGTATTGGGAAATTATTTTGCATCTTTTTCACTCGCTTCTCACTGAAGTCAGGAGGTGAGTGAGGGTTTAGTTGCCCAATAAATTCTAACTAGTAGGGAAGCCCTAAGACACATATTCATCAGATATAAGTATAGGGTAGCTCCATTGGAGTCGGTGTTGATTTAAACTGGCTGGTGATCTGTTCAGCTGTAGCTCATGTTCTCACTGTTCTGCGATGTACAGCTCTGTTGTTTAGTGTCGTGGTCTGAAGAAAGTTATGACAACTATTGTTCTATAGTGTTGAAAAATCGTAGTCTAGTTAGAAGTGCTGGGTGTTGCCATTTAAATCTCGAACTCTTAATGTGAGTAATTGTCAGATTGAGGAGACATGGTTTGCACCTCTCTTTCTTTGTAGATCTTATCTGTATGCCTATAGTCTTAGAACTATGCCCGAAGACATACTGACAGTCAGAGTAGAACACCTCCCTTGGCTTCTTTGTGTTTGGGATTTGACAACAACATGAGAGAGAACTTAAGTTTCAAAATACCTCATCAGCTGCTGTTTATGAATCCTGATAGGTGAGACTTTCCTGACCAGTTTACTGTTTTCAATGAACATGATTTGGCTTCTGTCAGTCCAGTATGAACCTACAGCACTGGAATAGGTGCTTCTTTCACAGAACAGAGTTAATACAGGAAGAAGTTTCTGAGGAGGATAGTTCTGCTCTTCGATTTCCTTACCCCAGTTTCTAAAGTCTTACAGCTGCTACATAACTTGGAATCTTCAGTTACATCTAAATATTTTTTATTGATGTTTTCTACTGCTATAGGAAATGTATTTACTCTTTCTAGTTAATTCTCTTTTTGTTGCATAAATACTAATTAGATTTCTGTGAAGTCTTCCTTCTCACTTTATGGCATTGTGAGTCTGATGGAGCCATCATAATACTCCTTCCAGCCTGACACTTAAATCTCTACAAGGGATCACTGGTAGACCTTCCTTCTTTAGGAATAGCATAGGGCAAGACACAGGCTGGCTGTTTGTGTTGGCTGCATTGTCTGAAGTCTGTGGGAGCAACTGCAAAACTTGTAATTACATCTAGTCCTTGAATTGAGACTCTTGTCTCATCCTGCAGTGGTAGCATTTATTTGTTATCATGGCAGGGTTGGTGGAAGGCAGGTTGACTTTCTTTTTCATATCAGTTTAAATGATGGAGAAAATCTCTGAAGATTCTTAAAAATCAAGCCACTCTCCCATCCAGTTTGGATGGCCAGAGGAGAGACTCTCTTCTGTTTGTCAGGCATCAGAAGCAAATGTTGTCTTGAAAATAAAGCAAATACGTGGTGAAAAATCATGTAAGGCTGAGAAGTCATGCTTCTCATGATAGATGTAGACTTGCTTGTATTTTTGCACCTCTCTAGACAGAGACAAGCCATGTTGAAATGATAACACTGAAGCGTGTTACAGCAAATTCTCTCTGTTGCAGGATGTAGGAGTAGGAATTATTTGGTATTCTTGAAATATCGGAAACTGAACAATTGGACACCCGTTTTTAACATGTCTAGAGCACAGCTCTATAACGTGATGATAATAAAATTCCTATCAGCATTATGCAATGTATAGAAAGGTGATAGCAAATCATATTGTAAAATGGATACATGATTATCATCGTAGAGGAAGACCTCTGGTGCGGGCTGATAGTGTAAATCGTTACTACTTCATTTCTCACGTCATTCTTGAACACTTCCCTTTTTTTCAGCTGTTGAGGCAGCAGAGATCTAGAATTACAAGTTGAGATAAAAGTCTGATGATTATTGTTACTGTTTTCATATTACATAAATACCTTAGGAGCGACCCTCTTAGGGAGCTTCATCCCGGCTGAGCAGTTGCTACCCTGAGAAACCTGCATTCTGAATATTAAACTACATGGATATTAAGTACTGCCAGAGGCCAAAGAAAACTAATTTAGGAAGAAATGTATTTTTTTATTCTTGCAAAACATATATATTAAAAAGCCCAACACCTTTGGGTATTGATGCCCTCCTCTACTAAATATTTCCATAATACAAATAACTGACAATTTCAAACTAACTTTCTTCCCTGTCTTGTTTCACATGTTTTGAAACAGGAATGTCAGTACTCTGGGAAATGCATTAGAAAATGGCATGTGCGTGCTAAATCCTTTTTTTCTTTTCTTTTTTTTGTGCCTTTGTCAAACTACAGATATTATCGCAAAGCCTTTATTGTGAGACTCTTGTTCTGTAATAATTGTGTCTGAATTGCCACAGCTATTCCAAGTGCCCAGCAGAAGACAAAAGTTTTTCACCATTTTTCAGAGGCAATGTATTCTTTAGTGAAATTTTTATTTCCATTTGTCTGTCCGTTTTGAATCCATACAGAATATTAATGCCAATTGCGTACTCACATTTGTTTAAAAATAATCTAAATATACAGGGTGACACCATACGTACAATTTATGGCTTCTTAGCACAGTGATAGGTTGCACTGCACTTGTTCAACTCCCAATTTTCCAGTAATATTCTTGATCCTGGAGGAATTAACCCACATAGACAACTTTTTTGCTATAGGAACCCTATGTACAAGTGGGAAAACATTTTCTGGCAAAGGAACTGTCCAGCATTTTCCAAGCTGAATGTATTAATACACTGATAGATTTGAAGTGGCTTTTAATGTTGCCTTCCAATGCTTTAAAAGCCTCTCATATATGAAATATTTTTCTGTAATAGGGTATACATTTGTATATCTCTGTATGTTGAGAGAGACTGCTGATAGCTGCAAAGACAAATGCTGTTTGTCGCCTAATCCTAGCAGTTGCAGTGCAAAAGTGATTCAAGCCTTAACTTTTGAGTTTCCTCATGAAACCTCCAAAAACTTCTGAGTTGATGAAAGGATACAAAATGAAGAAAATTACTTTTAGCAGCAGTGCTAAACTATGTTGCATCGAAGTATTCAGACTAAATGATAAAGAATTGTGTCTAAATAATGGCAGAGCTGAGAATATCAGTAAAGATGAAAGGAAAAGAGGCATAATATTCAGATTATTGATTTGCTTGGTATTAAAAAACATCTTAAAAGCTTGGTATTAAAAAACATCTTAAAAACTTCAAAATTAATGAGACATAAAATCATCTCCCTCCTTTGCAACTGATTCTCATCAGCCAGTTATAAAAGAGCTATCATCAGAGAAGAGAGCACACCATTAGCTCTTAGTTTGGAATGACTTTGCAAAATAGTCCTTAAAGGTCCATGGACATGTTTTTGACAATCTGCTAAAGGTCTCAAAGCTGCTGGTTGCTGCAGTGTAGCAGGCTCTCTTCAAACCTGGATCTGCCTTGTGTAGCATGAATGCCCTCCCTTTGCAATGTGCTTTAAAGTAACAGTCTCGGAATAATGTGGCTTTGGAAGATCTGCTCCCTCAGGGTCATCTGAGCTCCGTGGTGACCTGTGCCGCAGTGAGATGATAAATTTATCACTAACATAGTTGTATTTTCTGCCAGCAGGTTTTGCGGTTGACTCTCTGCACATAATATCATTTTGTTTGGGGTTTTTTTTTTAAAAAAAAAAAAAAAAGAAAAGAAGATACAGATATTCCTGCTGCAGAATAGTACTTGCTGGAAATTCTATGTTGTGACTTCAGGTATGCAGACTGTACCGTAGTGTATTGCTCCTGGAAAACTTGTTCTTATTTGAAAATGCCTTTCAACAATATCTAACCTTGAGTGCCCTAAACTGCCCAATCAACAGTCTTCCGTTGTGCAGATATTGCTCATTGTGGTATCTAAATTTTCATTATTGTAATATTTTTTTCTTTTTTTTTAAATAACTGCTCTTGAGTCTAAGGGATGGAAGAAAAGGGGTTAAAATGAGCAGTGTTGCAGTGAAGTTGAATATTACCAAACTATTGTGTGGTGTGTTACATACAAATGATGTTCACGTGCAGTACGTTACAGCTGAGTGATAAAAAAATATTCTGAGTGCTCAGAAGCAGGGGATGAGTTGTCCTGAATGGTTAAAGGCAGTTTTGGAAGTTGGAATTCTCTTACCCTTCCCACTTACCTCATCTAAGCCAGGTGTCATGCGGCCAACTGGAAAAGCAAAGTTTCCATTAGCGTTTTGCCAAATGCGCCACATCCTCTGAAGCAGGATGCGCCCGTTTTTGCTTCTCTTATTTTCAGGACTGACAAGTAGCTTGGTTTACATGGTTTGATCCTTGGTGTATTTTACAAATAGCTTTCCAGCCATTCTGAATTGCACGTGTGGCTTTGATATTAAATTTTCATGTTAGGAGTTCCATTGGAAATAAATGTGTCGTCTACCTCCTGGAGTAAAATGTTGGTTTATACCAAAGCTGTCTGAGAGGTAAATTGGCTGCTTATTTAAGGATGCCTTAATGAAGAGTTGTGAACCTAGATGTCTTGATTACTGTGAGCGGATCCTGTGACGATAACCACCTATACCACGTTACTGTTGCCACCCATAAATCAGCAGTGGCCAGAATGACTGAGAATTCTTAATTGTATATTGCCACTTGGTGTTGATGAGAAAGTAGGGACTGCGAAAAACAGAGGACATATAGAATTCTGGGTCACAACACCTTTCGATAGCTCTCAGAGAGCGTTGCCCTAGTAAATAACAAGGGGCAGGGGAGGGAGAGAGTAAAAGGTGACTGGAATGATGGTGACATTTGAAAGAGGAAGAGCCTTGTCAGAGGCTTGACTTTGTACAGATAAGAAATATATTTTCCGATTGTGTAGAAGGTTGGGAGAGGCTGCTGCACTGGGCAGATAAGAAGTGGGGTTACATGCTGGTTTATCTGTAAGGAGACGGAGTGTTCATCTCAGACTTGTGGTGTATTTAATTTAGATCAAGAAATCCTAGGGGATTTACAGCTAATCATATACCAGCATAGATTAAGAAAAACCCTCTGAAAAATATTAGAGTGATAGAGTATGTTGTATATAAATGGATGTGAGTATGCGTAAATACTTATTTTAATGTGAATTACAGGTCATTCTGCATTGTAAGTGTTTCTTCTGGGAAATTAAATGTAGGTGTGTTAGGGAATCTTGCTAAATCTAGAGCAGGACATGCCCTTTGGCTGTGGAAGTGGCCCTTGCATGGGCAACATGCTCTGTGGCACGACTCCTTTCAGTGCCAGGCTGATCTGTGGGAGGAACTTGCCAGGACTCTGGCTTGCTGCTGTAAATTACAACAGACCTCAGGCAGACCTGGACTGTATTTGGAGTTCAGAAGATCTGTATTTTTGCTCTGCACATTGTATGTTGCACATAGCGAAGGAGATGATAGTACTTGATACGGTTTTCATGTTTTAACTTGTAGTGTTTGTGACAGTTGTTCAGTGAATTCAGCTGAGTTCTAAAACAGGTACCATATGGGCAGTGATAGTAGGGTTTGTTTGTCTGCTGCTCTGCTAATATATTGGAGCAATCTGGGGAAAACAAAATCAAACCAAAACGAACCAAAAAACCCCAAACCCATCTTTAAGCTTGATTACCTACCTGTAGCCTCCATTGTCTTCTCACTCCTGCAAATTTTAGTGGTTTTCCTGCAATGTATGCTACGTCTGCCATGCCATGGGAGCTTTGACTACAATCTGTAGGCATCCTTAAACTGTCTTTCATCTTACTAGGTCAACAACCTGTAGAGTGACGTTATAGCATCACAGACCTGGGCTGGGTAAACTTGCCCAGAACCTTAAGTACATGGATCAAAAACCACTCAACCAGTGCTGAGCCCTGTGCTGCTCTTGCCTTACTGCCGTTGTAATCATGCACAGGTAGGCAGATACCTGCCACAATAGATGTGCAAGATGCAGTTCTTAAGATATTACTTGTTAAAAGTTGAGGCTCTGACCATATTTTGAATCCTGAAAGCTGACCAGGAGCTGCTTGTGATGATAGCTTTGGTTGTGTAGGTGTAGATGGGAGAGACAAAGGGCTCAGATGGTACTGCATCTTTGGAGGGAGACCTGTTGTGCCATCCAGCTGCTGTTCTGGCAAAGCTTCATGGTATCTTTCTGTCTGTGTGCTGCGTGAGAGAAAATGGAGTGTTTTCTGTGAATATAATTTAAAATTGTCTTTTTACTCTGTTTCTCTATTTGCATATGTTTGTGATATAATACCTTTTAACATACAGACCAAGATTTACATATCCAGTGGTTGCTAGACTAACGAACCTGCACGTGTTGAACAGTTGCATTGTCACAAATGAGTTACGGAAAAACAAAATAGTCTTCCAAGCTTACTACTAAGACGCCGATGTGAGTTTCTAGCTGCACATTTCGAAGTTACACTTTCTTCCCAATCCAAACATAAAGATTCATTTTTTTCTTCCCTGTTGCAGTCCTCAGATGCAGGGTTCAGAGCTCACTGGAGGATTGCCATGGAAGGATTCAGATGGCTCTTGGGAGTTTCGGTGACTCCATTTTGGCAAAGATGATGTGCAAGCTGGTCACTTTGCTGCAGCCTTGGTGTGGTTGTGTTCCTTAATGTTACTGCATGGTTCAAAGCCAGCTGCTTCCGCTATGTTCAAGCACACAGTGATGAACCAACTTCGGTTCTTTGTACTTGAAGAAAAATAATTGCATTTTAATTTTATGATCAACATAGATCATAAATTTCTACCACTGTTCTAGCCTAGAAATAATATTAACCATTTCCCTTTTGTAGAAATGTCTACATTTCTTAAGGTAAGACACCACTTTCCCCCCCCCCACCTTGTTTTACCAATCAGTACAAACTTTATCTTCTGAGATCTTCTATCTTTGGAAGATTAGTTCTTATGGATTAAGAGTTTATATATTTACCTTTGCCTTTTGTTGAAGCTGGATATTTATTTTTTGTTTTTAAAGAGGTAAAAGGTTGAGAAATAAGCAGGATGGGGTGGTCACATGCTGGTGGTGAAGGCAGCAAAATGTCTTAAGTCAATACTTCAGAGTATTAATTTGCTGAGTTTGAGAACAGCCTGGTGTGGCGGGCAGGATCCCTGTCACGTGGACAAAGGTAGAAAGGTCATGCCTTCTATTACATTTCACAAACACTCTTTCCCTTTCTAATGACATGGGTGCTTTTTGGTTTAAGGAGGAGAGAAAAAGGGCATCCTAATTCCCCGCAATCTGCACTGTTGCTTGTTCCTTGGGACCCCACTAGTCAAAACAACAGGATTCATATGTTGACGACAGCTGAGAGACCGAAGTATGACCAGATGGCAAGGGGGAGCTGAGCTGTCTGTTTCTGCAAGCGATAGGCACATTATGGTTTCTCTTCTGGGGACGAGGGGGTAGAAAAGAGGGGGAGGGGGAGAGAGAAAGAGGGAGATATTAGATAAACAGACTGTAGCCTGAATGCATATGACATGTGGGAGGAAAGCTTTGTTAAGCAAGAACTGAAAGCCTCTCGCAGAGCATTAAGCAGCACCGCCTGTGCAGTGGGCTGAGCCAAATCAGAGGAAACGTGAGCACAAACCTGTAAAACTGCTGTAAGGCCAGCAAGGTTCTCCAGGCAGAGGTGCTTGAAACAGTGAAGTACTCCAAGGTTTGACTCTTTCCTTACATCAGCTTATTTTTTAGTAGGAAGGAAGGGTCATTTAGCATCAGACGTGCCAAAGGTGTGTTTTCCTTATCTTTGTGATGTGCCAGCTCTGTTGTATGAGTCAAAGTTAGTTCATAGCTTTATTGTGCTAGACTTTTTTTCAGCAGCTTCATGCATAGGAGATGGCTTTCTAGAGTTCTGGATATCTGCTGGTTGCATTGAAGTCAATGGAAGTTCAGTCAGGCCAGTGATTCGCACGTGATGCTCAGCATGCTCTGTGATTAGGGAATGCATCCATGATCCACATTACCCTGAGCCTGAGTTGAAGCCAGCTGAATCTGTAAAAATTTTCCAATTTGGCTGGATTAGGATCTGGATTATGTTTTATGAATGAAATTGAAATACCTTTTATCAATTGTTGATAGTAGAACTATCACATCTTTCCTTATTGCTCTCTCTGGCTCAGCATCTTAAGTGACAGTTTGTCCTGTTTTCTTATCTTTTTCTGACTGTTCTTCTTGTGGGACTTGAGTGAATAAGTGACTAAAGCAACTGATACTTGCATTACATGGAAAAGGAAGAGAGATTTTTCATTATTTTGCTCATGTGAGGATGGTGTCTGTCTGAAAAACTGGTAAGAGACCACAGAGAACACTTATTTGAGAAGAGTTCGATATTCTTTCCCATCTATGTATCATATGTTGGTAACTTTACTTAATTTCCCCCCCACACACCTCTGTCTTTTTTATTTTGACTTTTGCTTGTCTGATTTGCTGATCTTTGAGTAGTTCTTTCTGAAATAAGGTGATATCAAAGCGGCCTCATAGTGTTGTTTTCCTGATGAACCACTCTGAAGCACTCTGATTTGCGGGGAGGGAAACAACAGCTTTGGACTGCAGCACCAAACACCACTGCTCAATAACCTATTGGACTGTTTGAACATGGTCACCAGCTTGGCTTCCCGGCTGCTCCCCAGATAGTTGCTTGTGACATTGATCTGTGGGGGCAGGAAGCTGATTTATAGATCTAGCCTATTGCCTGGAGGAGTGGGTTAGTGAAGATTGTGTTCTGCCTGCCTGTGGTCACAATAATACAAAGACTTTATCGGGTCTTTGCTGCACAAAAAGTGCAGCTAGAAAACTTAAATTTAAAATTTTGATACTCACACATCCATAATGAAAGCCTTAAAATAATTTTAAAAAACAACCATAACAACACCCCCATCCAAAAAAAAACCAAACCCAAACCCCAACAACCCAAGCAGCAACACACACCCTCCCTTAAAAAAACCCCGCCTACAGACAAGCAACAACCAAACCAAAAAACCTACCTAAACCATTTAAACTCGTTTTGGAAAGATGCTGAGTGTTGTATGCCAGTTTTCTATTCAATTCTTGGAAAACCTTTTGCAGTTCCATATGGGACACCATCTTTTAGAACACTGCTATTTTAATTAGTGTACCAAAAAAAGCTTTCGGCTAATTACCATTGCTTCTCTAGCTATACTGTTTGATAGTAGTACAACACGTATAACTGAAGCGTATTGGAGATTAATTTTTTTATTTTTGTACTGATTATACTGACAGAACCAGAGATGCTGGTAAATTTTTGTTGTCAGCCTCAATGATCAGATCATTTATGACCCCGTCTTTCTACAAAACTTCTACCGCAGTGTCAGGACTCACAAATTTAGGTAAAACTTCATTTTGATTAGATGCCCCTTTACAATACACAACCTCAGAAGTTTTAAGCCAGAAAAGGTTAGCCAAACATATCTAAACCAATATGGTGAACATCAGTTGTGTCATCATTTGGTCATTTACTATTCTTCTGGAATTAAGTGGCATCCTCTGTCACTGTGTTTTTTAGGAGCAGGACTGTCCCCATTCTAACTCTTATTTTTGGATAATCTATTACTGGCTTGGTGTTGATGGGTTTTCATGATGATCTGCTAGTATCTGAGCTGACAGGGAGAAATCTTAATACAAAGCTGTGTTTAATCGTTTAAGTCTGTTTAGCCATTCCAGTACTTGCAGTCTAATTGGTATTTCAGCCTCCAAGCTGAGGAAGCAAGGAATATAATACATGGAATAAATATCCAAAAAAGTGAGGTTTGGGGCTTTATTCTTCTCTCTGCTATTAAGTTACTTTGACATTTTAAAAAAACTTCAGGCACGGGCATTCATACCATATCCTGTTAGCGTTCAATTTGATTGTCTTTTCGTAGAAACATAGAATGGTGGGGGTTGGAAGGGACCTCAAAAGATCGAGCCCAACCTCCCTGCCTGACCAGGATCACCTAGGAACAGGCCATGCAGGAACATATCCAGGTGGGTTTTGAAAGTCTCTAGAGAAGGAGATTCCGCAACCCCTCTGGACAGCCTATTCCAGCGCTTCATGACTCTCACAGTACGGAAATATTTCCTCATGTTGAGGTGAACTTCCTGCATTCCAGTTTGTGCCCATTGCCTCTTTTCCTACCACAGGACACTACTGAAAAGAGACTGATCCCTTCTACCCACCCTTCAGATATTTGTAAACACTAATAAAATCCCCTCTCAGCCTTCTCTTCCCCAGACTAAACTTTTGAGCTTTGTATCTAGAATTAAATAAATGAAAATAACAGACCATGAAAATTGTGCCTGATGTGTCTCAGCATCAGTTTTCCACATGCATAACAAAGTTGTGCTCCTCTACCTGACCCGTGTGTTGGATTGCTAATGTGAGGCTTGAGAGATGCTCTGCAATTACCAGAACAGAGGTGCCCAGTACTTACCCTAGCAAAATGACAGAATACACTTTGAATCTTGTCTCTGTGTTTTTCCTCTTTGCTTCTCTTGCTCTTTGAGTTTGCTGCCAAATCCACTTGAATGTCAGCGTATCTGTGTTGTCAGAATATGAGACTTTTCATCCTGTGAATAAACTGGCAGCTATTAGTGGCAATGGAGATGTTTTGGATTTCAGCTGTTCAGTGCAGCACTAGGAGTTCTGAGCGTTACCGGCTGTGTTCTTGGGGCCATCCGTGTACTGGAACGAAGGAGAGAGTAACCCTGTTTCACACTGATCAAGTTTCTGTATGGAAATGTCAACTCTGTTTGGGACTTTAAGCGAGTTCTTAGTGATGGCTACTTTGATAAAAGTGGTAGACTGAAGTCGGTAGTATGCAGTTGGCAGGTTTTGTTTTGTTTGTTTTTTGAGCAAAAGACAAATTATGAGATCTTGAATGTTCTGAATGTAACCTCCGTACAGTAGTTCACAGTATTTAGTTTACTGCTAGAGACTCACACTCTAACATATCACAATAGATCTTAATAAATACAGGTGTGTATGAGATTAATTTATTTCTGTACTGTTACTGAGTTCAGATAAGGATTTCCTGCTCTGTTCTTGAATACTTAGTTACTGTATTTTCAGTTCCTTATTCACAAATAATAATACACTAGGTATGTTTTTATAGCAACTTCTACTCGGGGATCTCAAAGCACTCGAGAAATGTTAGTCTTAGTTTCACAATGGCACTCAGATAAAGTGCATATAATTATTCATATTTTGCAAGTGAGGAAACTGAATTGGAGAGATTGAGTTTCTGAAAGATGTACAGAAATTGGTGACGGAATTGGGATCATTAACTAGAAATTTCATCTAAAGCCAATTGAAAGTGTTTGGATTGTGTCATAGATTTCCAGTTCCTTTGCAGTGTTGGAGCCACAAAACTGACCGTCCCTCCATGATGAGGCAGCTTTGACTAAATACCTTGTTTTTCCATAAGATTTCTGTCTTACCCTGCCTTTTCGATTACCTCAGAAGTTTTCTGACACAATCCTTTTTCATGGTTGCAGATCTTTATATTTCAAACCCACCTGATGTTGGTGAATATCCACAGGGGAAGGGAAGGAGGACAGGGAATCATCTGAACATTTTAAGCATTTCTTTCAGCTGCGCAGACAAAACGAAGACTGTTCTCAGAAAGCGAATAGATATGCTTGAAGCTGGTGTCCTTTGTGCAGTTATCATCGACGGGTATCTCAGTAACGATTGTACAGGAAGTGGTAGGAAATGGAGGAATCTTGTTGCCTTTTTTGTTCTTCCCTTAATGCACTTACCTCGCTGTCTTTTTATTCGAATTTTATTTGCAATTAGAACTATCTTGAACACTGCACTCAAAGTATAGTTCTGTCTGAACTGCAGTTGCTCAACTTTACAGAAGCAGAGATAGATTGGGAGAGAAGAAAAGTCATCTTCATTTTCAATTTCCATTCAAGAATTGAATTCTCCATTTTCTGAACTGATATACTTTTAATTTTGTTCTCCTCCTTACTTGTTCCCTCTGCCTCCCAACAAACTAAAGCTAACATACAAACTAAAACCTGTTTTTACTTAAATAATATCTATGGTGACCAAAGAAATAATTTCTTCATAGTGCACAAGTGGACTGACAAAAGTGGTTCTTACTTCAAAATTCTATCTACTTCCTGCAGCAAAATAAGGAGGGAAATGCAGCTTTTCCTTTGATTCTCTCAAGAGAGCTACATTCAGGCTTCTGTCTCTTCCACAAGCTGTATTTGCTTGTCCATCATTCTTCCATCGTTAGCTTCCAGGCTGTAAAATGAAGTACTTGAAACTTCCTTTCTTTTACTTGTCTGTTTTCTTAATGACCAGAAGAAAAATCTTGATTTTGACTGAAGCTTTTATTTATTATTATTTATTGTGTCATAACACAAATAATAATGAAAATGGGTGGAGGAAAATGAAGAAGGTGATGAATCCCTTTCTAGCTCTCATTTTGCACCTTGCGCTAGTCATGATGCTGGAGACTTAAAAATCACACTTTTGAGCAGTGCACTGCTGCCTTTGCAGGAAGAAGGCAGATTTTCTTCAGTCTTGAATCCTTCAGAAGAGTTCTCTAGTTGTTAAAAGGAGGGAGAGGAAAGAGGGAAAGAAGCAGCTTCTTTTGTAAGTTCCATCACTTGCTACTGAAGATGAAAGGTTACTCACAGCCAAAGAAATAGAGGTCAGGATTCTGCAATTCATCTTCATTTTTGTGGCAGTTAGTGTAGATGTTTGTCCAAAGTTCCTACAACAGCTTTGAGATGTAGAGCACAATGGTAAGAGTTTCTATTTCAGCTCCTGAGAGAGTGTATGGAGATCCAGGAAAAATAAAACAAACAACCAAAAAACCCAAACACACCTGCCCTTCCCCCCCTCACCCCCTATTTTTCAGTCTGTAGTTATCTAGAGAAAAAGGAGTCATCAATAAGATGGAACTGGAATATTTGGCAGGGTGTGGGGAGGTTGAGTTGCCTATTGGTAGCTGTTAGCCAGTAGCTGCTAGCATTGAGTGTTCAAATGAGCCCACCGTGTCTGTTACAGAGCCACTGCTCTCCTAGGTACTAAAAAAACCCCAGGACTTAACACCAGCTTCATATTCTTCTAGAGCAAAAGGATAATTTTGCAGTGTTCTTAACAAATGGAATAAATCAGTGTTGGAAAGGAAAAGCTCAGGAGTACTTTTTAGTGCCCTTGTGCGATGCTTAATTACACCCCCTGTTTAGTAGCAGCGTTGACAGCACAGCATTCAGTTGCTGGCATTTGATAGGCTCTATAGTCCATGTAATGTTCTGGGATGCTAAATATTTTTAATATCAGGGCATGGATGATGATGCTGACTAGAAGAGCTGCATATTATTGCTGTCACCTTAGCATGAGCTGTGTTACGGTGTTGGATCAGATAATCTCATGTGCTGCTGAAACAAGGTGATTGTACATATGATAAAAATGTATTTATTTTATGTAAGCAAAAACTTGTAATGATTGTGACATCTGGGAAACGCCTGTTGCTACCCCATATAAATAGCGCTTCGCCTGCTTTTTCCCTCTATAATTTTGTGAGTTTCCTGTCACTGCCAATCTATTTGTCAGTTAGTGCAGTTGTAGTACATCGTCTTGGATCAAAACTTGGTCCAGGACTTCTGTGACATCTCTGAGATACTTTCCAGTGATTCACCGTAAGAAACACAGCTCTCTGTATTCCCCCAAGTTACAAATGTGTTGGCTAGTTGCACAGAGAGGAACTTCTAAAAGTTTGTTGAAGGTGGACTCTTGGTTGGAGAAGAAAAAGCAGGTTAGTGCTCCATTGAAGGGAAATAACTGTAGTAGAGGCTCAGGCTTTTCTGCATACTAGAGAGAGATGCTTCATGTGGCTCTGCTACAGAAAAGTCTGATGTGAGCTTGTCCGTTTTAGAAACCAAAGAATCTGGTATGACCTGAGCACCTGTGAGAGCAGGATTCTTTATTTGTGCTGCTCACATAACAACTTTTTACCCAACGGCAAGTAGATGCTGGCAGTTTGATGGGATCCAGTGTAACTCCTCACTTGTCTCTGCAAACATTCAGGCAGATTTTCCAAGGGAGTAACTGCTTAGTTTATCTTACTGTATCATGTTGGATCTAAGTAGAATGAGGTCCTTAAAGGTGCAGGGATTAGTTAGGAATGCCCACTATCTGTAACACAGAAGAAATGCTGTATACAAGCTCCTTTCTACTTACCGACGGTTGGGATTCATGCCTGTTGGATAGTGTCCAAATGCCATTCGTGATTTTTGTTGAAGGAAGACCAGTTCCTCTTGACTGTGACACTTTGTTGTATTCAAACGTGTAGTTATCCACTGGAGACTCCCAAGAAACTATAGTGATAGCTTGTGCATTTGGAGACAAGCGGAGAGAGTTTGCAAAAATTGTTTCCATTTAAATATTTCTGACTTATCCTCTGAGTCTTGGTGGTTGCAGTTTCTCTTCTTGGCTGGCTACAGACAAAAAAAATGTTTAAAAAAACCTGAACAAAACACCACCACATTTTCCTACAATAACTAAGAAATTAATTCTCCATGAAGATCTTCCAAATTTCACTGTTGCTGTTGTAACTGTGGGCCTGTAGGAATTTCCCTCTGATGCAGGGTTTTGGTGTGCAGGTTTGCCAGCATCTTCCAGACTTGCCACAAAGAGCCTGGCTTCCTGTTGAGCTTTCATATGGGAAGTAGCAATCAAACTTTGAAGGGCTAAAGAAAAAAAGATCTTTGGGGATCCAAGTTAGCTGTGGAACGCATAATGTGCAAGTATACTTTGGCAGGAAACGTATGAAGTAGGAGATATGTTTCTTGGCATCTTCACCACCAACAGTCCCTGTGGTGGTTGGGCTTCTTCATCTTCAAAAAACACCCAAAGCAAAACAAGAAAAGCTGAACAAAATTCCAAAAGTCCTACCAAAACAGTTGCCTCTAAATCACTACTTCTCCCCTTAGTACAGAATACTGACCCTAAAAAGCAATAGGGCCAAGGGATGCTCCTGATCATCAGCAGGGATATTTGCACTGTAATAAGGCAAAACAGTCAACTTCTGTGACATTTGGGATGGAGGTGAGGAATTGCCTTCCAGCTGAAAGCTTGCTTTTGGCCTGAGAAACTCCCTCATTTGTTAGCGTTTTCCTGACTTTCAGTCTCAGGAATATGTGTGGTGTTTGAGGAAAGTCTGTGTGTACTTAAGTTCTTGCTGGCACTGAGCAGTGTTGTCTCTCCCCGTTGTACAGGCTACATAGATGGATCCCAGCACTTCACCACGTTTACCAGATCTCTGTGCCCTGCCACAGTCATTACCAGGACAGATAGGACAGATCTCTATTCCTCTTTTATAGTGTAAGATTTACAGAGTAGCCTCTATCTCCTCTTCTCCAGCAAACTGTAGTTGACGAAACATAGAATAAAGTACTAAAGAAAGTTTTTTTTGTCTGTGTACATGGCTGTGGCCAGATTCATCAAGGCAATTACACAAATTCAATGTCAGTGTTCTTAAGAAGTGTTGCAAAACTTTTCTACTTTGCTACAATTTTCCTACCACCGTGATGTTCCCAGCATCAGTTAACTCTGTGTCCTCTTTAATGAAAAACACATACACTGCTTTTATCTGAAGTCTCCAAGAGATTCAAGTTTCTAGCACATTCAGAAGAGATGGAATGTGTTCAGATGCTGAAACATCTCAAGATGTGACAGGACAAAATTAAATACGAGAGGATCAAGAGCAATGCAGCATATATGTTTCTAGTTCCTTGTTCTGATTGGTAGGTAAGAGTGGCTGTTGTCAGACTGGACCACTGGCCTGGTTTGGTACGGCAGTTCTCATGTCCCCAAAGAAGCCACCTAGTTGCTACGTGCTTTTTGCATCCACAGTGCTATTTTACTTGGTGCTCTCTTCATCTGCACATTAAAACATCTACAGAAAAAAATCAGCGCTGTGTGTTTGTTGGTTTTGTTGTTTGTTTTTTTTAATATAGATTTTAACAAACAAACTAGCCCACCAAACCTCTCTCCCTTTGCTCCTCATTTTCAGAACAAAACTGTGAAATTTCTTTCATTTCACCATGACTGGTCTGTGAAATTGGGCATCACTGTCTTTAGTTTACTGAAGGTCGCAATTATAAGATCAGGCTCTGGAACCATAAGCTTTGCCTGGCATGGAAATTCTGTTTGGGAGTGATTTGCTCGGGTTTATGCGTATGCGCAGGATGCGAAGGCTTTTTTATACGAAAGGTTTTCTCTGGAGTAGAAAGTCAACTGACCTTTTCATGTAATTCTTGTACAACAATGATCTGAATGCATACATGCTGATTTTTTTCTTTTGAGCCACAATCTTGCTGCCAATGTCCATATTTGTTCCTACTCACCACTTAATATCACTCTATCTTCTAGTAATACTTAAACATAATCGTACATATGTGACCAAGACTGATGAGCACTTTTCCTTCAGTTGTCTTAAAATATGTAGGCATAAAGGTGGTTATTACTTAAGACCATTTTGCAACTCTTAATGGGCTCTTAGAGGGTCTGAGCCAATGGCTGATCCTGCAGGGAGCTGCAGACCGTGTGTGTGTTGGTGACAGTTGCTTCAGGGTGATCTGTAGTGAAATAAAATGCCTGAATTGTCTGTGTAGTGTGGATGTCAGGAACTTCCCATTAACTATTTCAACCTAATGATCTATTCCTCCTGTAGCAGTTTACTTGCAAATGTAAATCTGGCCTAATCTGACCCACATCACACTTTAACTGGGTATGATCTAGGGTAATAATCCGAACATGAGGAAAAACTTTCTTGTGAGGGTGCCAGAGACTGGCCCAGGCTGCCCAGAGAGGCTGTGGAGTCTCCTGCTCTGGAGAAATTCCAAACCTGCCTGGATGCCATCCTGGGCAACCTGATCTAGGTGCACCTGCTGTAACAAGGACAGTTGGATGAGATGATCTCTAGAGGTTCCTTCCAACCCCTCCCATGCTGGGATTCTGTGAAGGGTACATCCTTCACTGCCTGCTGTCTCCTGTTCTGATCTCTGCATCTTCCTCAGTGAAGTGTGAGTACTTGGAGCCCTGGCTATGTCTCCTTATCACATGCTAGGTAAGATTTCTATGTCAGTCACACATTCAGACTTTAGTGACTAAATTGAAAACTGATGTATTTATCCAGTACAGCTGGTTTCATGTGAGTTTCTGGTAATTGCATTTCACACAAATAAAGCTAACTTCTCTGTGACCAAGTACAGCTCTGAAGGATTTAGCTGGTTTTTGCGATTTTTTTTGTCCAGGTTTTTATTCTTCTTTTGTCAAGCCTTGCCATGAAGGCTAAATCTGCTGGAGTTCAGTATTCTCTGTCGTGTATCTTTATTGCTAAAATAATTCCCTGTCGGGTGGGGTTGGCAAGCGTGATATAATCCGCACCGTCATGTTTAGAAGATTGTAAGGGGAATATTTTGACTTTCTATTTATATGTAGATATATAACTTGTGTTGTGTGTGTTTTGTGTGTTTTGGGGTTTTTTTTGTCTGTTTGTTTTAAAATTTAAAACGGAGGACAAACTTTTTGATTTATAAAGGAGGATTTAGGAGTCGCAGCGCTAGGTGGAAAAGCTTCCCTACAGCAGTTATATGTGACTGTGGAAAGCCCCTGAGACTCGGAAGTCTGTCCTGTATGCTGTGGAGATGGTGATTTGATGCCTAACCAACAGGAATGAGAGTTAGTGGTATTTTTGAAATGAATCGAAGTCAATACTGAGTTCTGACATCCTTGAAACAATGCTTGTGAATCCCCACAGTAGTTTTGTTTCACTGTCTTTCAAATAGCCCTATTTTTAAATTCTAATTACTCAAAACAATTGCAGACCATTAAAAAACATTGTTTTGCAAAGTATCCCTAAAGCCGTTTATCTAAAGAGCAGGAAAGTATTTGCAGATTATTCTTGCCTAAATACCTTAATGTTAACCCTTGCTGTATGCAATCTTTGGAGATATTTTAATACTCCTAATAGTTCTTTATTCCTTTGTGGTATGTCACCACCATAACTATAGTCTGTTAAAGATACAATATCTAATTTGTCTATTAGGTATCTGATAGATATTTAGTATCTATTAGTATCTAACAGGTATATTAAATATCTTTATTTCAGCTGGTTTTCCTTTCTCATTAAGGAAGCACTAGTGTCCGAGCAAGCAGGTCAGCTGCTACAGTTTGCTGCTTTTCTTTGAAATGGCCTAAGGTATCGTATCAGATTTGGATGTTTTCAAATAATCAAAGGTGTTGAGTAGGATACATACCAGCCCTCTCAGAAGGAGAGAGGGCAAAAGGCATGACCTGTGAGTGGGCTACAGATTTGTGTGAGCTACAGAAATACAGGATAAGGGTAACTACAAATCAGTCAATAGTCAGGAAATACTGTTAAGCTGAGAAGGCTGTCTGAATGCAGAGTGGTTTTGAATTGGATTTATGGGTTGATGGTGGTTGATGTGGGACCTGTAGGAAGTATCACATAATGAGGATCTAATGAGGTTCTGCTGAAGGGATTTTGAACCTAGGGTAGTAGGGGGTGGTGGGAGGAGGCATACATTGCAACCTTTGCAGCTTTTGGGGATAGTTCTAAATTTTTTTTCCTGCGTTCTTTTTCTAAGTAACACCCTGGAGTAGTTTGGGTTTTTTTTAGTGCTGCTACCCCCTGTCCCTCAAGAAAAACAGGCAATGCCTGTTTTTAATTCAGCCATGTAAGTAACTAAGGTAGTAAGTAATAAGTAAGGTGAGATGCCTAATCTATTAGTGCCTGATAATGGAAGAACAAAGGAATCATTTGTGTCAGAAATCTCAGAATATGTGAAGACACAAAGACTTGGCAGTCCGATGTTGTTTGTGGATACATTCTAAATTACTGCACCTTTCACAGATGACTTAACACCTGCATTATTCAGTCTTTGCAAGGCCTAGTAAATACTTCCTTTTCTGAAATATTGAGGGGCTTTAACAAGATTTCTGCAATTATTAATGCCACATTAATAGGGTGGTTTTGTTCGCTTTACACTATAGCTAAGAGAGAATCAAAGATTGAGAGAGAAATTATTTGATAAAAGGCAAAATTAGAGTGAACAGGAGTTAAACCAAGAAGTTGATGCAGACATTGGAGCATAAGCGATCAGTTAACTGTGGGCCAGCTGGTGCAGAAGCAGAAATTTTAGTCCCGGATTGGCTCTTCTTGGTAGCATCTGAGGCCATGACAGATAAGAGTAATGTTTCTTCTGAAATGAGGTCATTCTTGCTCGCGCCCGGCTGCAGCATTGCATGAAGGCTGTTTGACAAGGGAGCAGTTTCCTGAGAGATGCAAATCTGTAGGACTTGATTTCTTTTTATTGTGACAGAAGTTGGCCTGTTCACAGTTCTGGCATAACAAGAGAAATACTCAGTCTGCTTGTAGGAATTTCTCCCCCGTATGACTGATCAGGTCTCTTTTCTCTTTGCTTATCTCTTAAGGTAATACCATGAACGGTGTGATTTCACACACTAAACTCAGAGTGGGTTCCCTTTGCCTTGTAGCGGTGGCGTAAGTCCTTGTGTGCAGGCGATCTCCAGTCTGTTCCTACAGACCGAGTCCATGCTATGGAAGACTATACGCTTCTTGAATTTGCAGGTTATTTTAGAAGAGCCAAACACGGTAATTTATGCTGGAGCTATTACAAAAAATAATAGATCTTGGGATAGTCATCTTCATGCTGAGTGGCATTCCCTTTGGCTCTTTTGGGAAGCCTCTTTGTAAGCTTATGTATTAACAGGACAATCAGATTGATTCAGTTGCAGGACTTATAAATTCTGGAGACTTGTCCTTTAAGTTTCAGCAAATTGCATTCAAGTCAAAACAAATAAACAAACATCCTTAGTTCAGAGATTAAAAAGATCTGTGTGTCCATAGGGTTACTTGACACAGTCTCTTTATTTTATGCAGTCCTCCTTGCTCCTGCAATGTTGGAACAACGGTATGATTACAACAATAGTTGCTGTTGGTTTGATTTTAAGTGGTAGTAGGGGAGGCTCCCAATCCACATCTTTTTCCTTGTGGCATTTTTGTTTATTAAGTTTCCTTCTACGTCACAACAGAAAGATCTACGGCTGTTTATGCCTTTCCTCTGCCACAAACTGAGTTGGTTTTTGGCCTTCAGGTTCTGCTGTTGGCTTGCCTGCTCCATGTTGTAGCTGTTGCTTCACCTCCCACTCAGTGCACAAGTCAGAATCGACTCACAAATGCAGAGTCACGTAGGAGAACCTGAAAGACATCTGGTCGTGATAATTGATCTTCCTTGTTTCCACCAGTCCCGTATTTTCATCA
The DNA here is from genome assembly GCA_013396935.1 of Baryphthengus martii. Taxonomy (NCBI): domain Eukaryota; kingdom Metazoa; phylum Chordata; class Aves; order Coraciiformes; family Momotidae; genus Baryphthengus; species Baryphthengus martii. The sequence continues at coordinate 23,853 of VWZK01013525.1, read as the reverse complement.
CCTTGCTCTTAGCATAAATACAAGTAGCTTTGAGCTGTGTTGGGGTAGGGAGTTGGAAGTGGAATTGTCTTCAGTTTGTGAATTGCTAAAGCATGTATATGCAAGACTGTGACCTTCCTCTAGGCGTAACGTTTACAGGCCGTTATCTCCAAGTACACCAACTGATGGAAGTAAAGCTCCAGTGCTGCTTTGGGGTACACACAAGTGTTGGAGTTTGCGGATTGGCCACAAAACCGAATCAGAATCTTCTCAAAGGTGAAGATTTTGAAAGGAGGCACTATGTAGAGGGCTGAAATGGTTTTGAAGATCGTGTCCTTGGGTGATTAGGTAAGTTAGGATCCAAATTCCAGACATAAAGATTATTCTTAAAGAAAATAAGTATCTGCAGCTGTTTTTGAAAATCTTGGTTACCATTGCTTGTAATTTGAATTGCACTTAAATATAAGATTTAATTTAAAATAAACCATAAAAAAAACCAAACAAACAACGACAAATGAGACTGAAAGCAAAAAAATCCCTTGGGGTTTAGTTAACCTACTTCTAATTGTTGGTTTGCTGCAGCCAGAAGGGATGTGACTTCCCAGGAAGGGAAGTGTTGCATGGATGCTAGAGAATGAAAAAGGTTGTGAATTGCATTCCGTCTCTTTTGTTTAGCTAACTCTGTTTGTGTTTCTGACCCTGGAACTGAAGAGACTATGGCATAAGGACACTCAAAATCACAGCGCAAGCAATTCTCAAGCAAATTTTTTTGCTTTTGAAAAATATTTATTTTCATGAAATGCAGCATCTCTTTATTCCAGAAGGAATATGTACCAGTGTCTGATGATATCACTGTGTTTGTCAAGGTTTTTCATTTGTTCTGTATATCTCTTCTGAAGTTTTGCTTATATAGGTACCTGGTTTTTGCATCTGTGCCTCCTCCTTTCCATGTGTTTGTGTCCATCCACATTTATAAACAGTGATACAGTAATTCGAAGCTGGAATCATCTTTTGAGAGTTTTTGTTGGTTGTTACTGTGTTGTGTTTGTGAATTCCGTCTGGCTGACGGTGCTCAATGCTATCGCACCCCACGCTAACAGTCAAGAAATCAGTGGAAGGGTTGATTTTTGTGGTTTTTATTTTAGTGAAGATGCTGTTGATTCTGGAGATCATTTCCTCCGTTGTGTTGTCACCTTTGTTGTCCTTCTGAATTCTTCACTTAACAGATTTTTAAAATGGTAAAGAGTTTGGATGGTTCAGTAGTTAGTAATAGATCTGTGTTCAGTGGTTGGCAATGCCTGTCTTCTTCATTATATTTTCTTTATTATTGGTGTGTACTGTATTAATGCACTGCAGTTGAAAACCTGAGCACAGAGAAGAGGGCAGACGCTATTGACAAAAGTAATTCCCTTAAATTTGTCTGTACTTGACAACATTTATAAAAAGAACTGTGGAGACCAACTGCTGACTAGAGGCTTCTAAACTAGTGCTGTTCACATCAGTAGCAAAACTCCTCAGTGAACATGAGGACAAGGTCTGCACAGAAGATATGCCCGTGTTTTGGACCCTGGATGACATAATAAGGTTATGCACAGTTTGTGTGTCAGAGTGACTGTGAAGGTCATAAACCAGGTATTAAACTCAGAGATGCTGGTGGTCCGTGTGTAAGGAAATGCTGTTTTCTGTAGGTTGTGGAGCCCTGTGCTAAATCTAATTTCCAGCTAGTCTGCAGCATTTTACCATTGCTTTGAAAGTTTCCTCATGGAGTTTTCGAAGTGGAATCTTACTGCGAGAGGTGTAGTGAAAAGTGGGAATAACTGTTTGTCATCCTGTCTGCTGGTGAAGTTGTTCTGCTCAGGTAACACAGGTGGGAGCTTTAGGGTTCTGTTCTTCACTTCTGGATTCCTTTCATCCCCACAAATTGTTTTGATACTGAAAACCTCTTTGAAATTTACAGTCTGAAGAGTTGGGAATTATAGTGACAATGAATATCTGACAGAAGAGAGACTCAGTCCAGAATCCTAATTTGTCAGGAAAACATCCCTTGAGTAATAACTCACTCAGAAAGCCAGGTTCAGTCTTTAAACTTTAGTGACTTTTGTCTTAGCTGAGCCTGTGAGATTAGGTTAAATTCCAGAAGCATTATCAAGATCTTATTAAATTCAGTGGAGGGACTGGAGATCTAAACCAGTTTGATTTGGAGTAAACCTTTTGCATAAGAAGAGCTGTGCAGTATGTAGTGTTCCAGAGAGGAGATTTCCTTGTTCATTACTCAGCAGGAGAACTTGGATTCGAAGCTGCCAGTAAAGAGACCTCTTAACAGGATTGTGGATTTTGTAATGGTGTGATATCTTTGCCTTCCTGTAAATGGGTCCTGTAAAAATTTCACACCGCTGTTCTCAGTTCTGCCCTGCACCTTTACACCGTTACGTAGTGATGGCATCAACCACATAATTCTCACTGTTAGTAGAGCTCCAGAAGAGAGCGCGGAGTCTCAGTGAAGGTATCTCTTTGAAAGTTAGCGGTATGAGGAATATGAGTCATGTTCTATTACATAGGCTTACTAAAGCGAATGAATAATCTCGTTCCTCTGTGAATCTCCATTTTCCTCCCCCCTTTCACCAGATAACAACACTTCAACTTTACGTAAATAGCTGGAATACCATGGAGGGTCTGATAAGCAGATTTCTTCATCCGTGCTGAGTCTCCCTTTTATCACTTGTCCATTCCATTATTTTGTGTGAAAGGCTTATTGCAATTTCTTCCATTTAGGCTCCTATATATATTATCTGTAATGCATAATGGAGTGTGTGTATGAATGAAGGACAATATTCCATAAAGCAAGAAAATGACTTGTAAGTTGCAGGCGGTGAAGATGTAATGGTATGATCTCATTATGTTAGGAAAAAAATTCCCGAGTATCACCCTTTATACTATAGAGCTTGATTTTTTTTTTAGTCTTCCACATATTTATTCAAGTTATGCTCTAGAAGAAGTGTATAATGATGTTGAGATAAATTTATAGGATCTACACTATGAATTCTTTCTGTGAATCTGCCTGTGTAAGGGAAATGCATAATGGAGTAGTGTGTTTATTACTTCCAGTGTGTTTATTACATGGGAAGTATTGAATTAGGAACCTTGGAAGTTATATTATAGTAGTAGCACCATTTTGCCTCTTCAAGAGCTGTGTTCTAAACTGTGAAATATGGAGTGTGTGTGTGTTCATTTTTGAGTGTTCCAGCTCACTATATGTAGATATTTTGAAGTTCTGAGGTTATTCAGCAGCATTATTTATAAGAGGGAAGAGGGTTTAACCTACAAGGTCTTAGCAAATATTGGTATCCAGTTGCATTTGAGTAGTCTGCAAAAGGCTCTTCTTTTCAATCAAATTGTAGTCAGCAGATAGGGGTTGGAGAAGCTGCTTTATGTTATCCAGGCAACACTGTCACTGGAGGGTTGTAATGTGGTATACACCATTGGAGACTTAGTTTGGTTATTTGAAACTTTTTTTAGTCTACACTTGTTTTTAACAATTTTGAATAATGAAATTTTGTTCATTTCCTCTTGCAGCTGTTCCGCTGTTTCTGTTTTCTGCATTGCAACATTCTTTTTTCTTTTTTTTGTTTCCCCCTTAACTGTCATTCATACTTGCATTTACTACAGTAAGTAATTCCTTCCTATCATTGATATGTAGGTTTTCCTATATTTCTGACTTTTTTTTTTTTCCATCATTTCTCTCTTTATTCAGTATTAGGCAAGCTCTGAATATCCAGGGATGTTTTTGTTTAATTTTAAATATCTGAAAAACATTCCTTCCAAGCAGGAAGGACTATTTTTTTTAATTTTTTTTTTTTTTTGCATAGTTGATATCACAGAATCATTAAGGTTGGGAAACACCTCCAAGATCATCAAGTCCAACTGTCTACCTAACATTAATGTGACCACTAATCCATGCCCCAAAGTGCCAAGTCTACAGACTTTTTGAATGTTTCCGGGGATGGTGATTCCACTGCCTCCCTGGGCAGCCTATTGCAATGCCTCACCACTCTTTCAGCATAGAATTTTTTCCCAATGTCTAATCTAATCCTCGCCTGGTGCAACTTAAGCTCGTTACCTCTTGTCCTATCTCTGTATCCTTCAAGTTGTGCCAATATCTCTTTTGGGAACAGAGTGACTGAAATATTTCAGGCAGAGTCAAAACCAGCCTCAGAAAGACTGGTGACAGAGTCCAGTTGTGGGACTTGCAGCCCCAGGAAGGACATGGCTACATAGCTGGCATTAGGACCATGGTTGTGCCTCTTCCCCTCACAACCTAACTCTCTAACCTGAGTAGACAACTTGAGGGCCCAACCAGAGACACCAGCTGATACCAACAGTTGCAAAAGCGGCAGAGGGTAGGCTGGAGGCCTTGCAGAAAGTGGCCTGTGTCTTCTGGCCCAGATGCTGGCTCCCTCTGCTCACCCACCAGTGGTGTGCTCATAGCTTATCTCGGTTGCTCTTCCTCAGTGCTGTCTGTGCTCACCCTTCTCATGTTCTGTCAGCTTATTTCAGTCTCCTTCCTTCCCTCAGCTTTATGATGAAGTGTCCTCTTCGAAGGAAACACGCACACAGACATTCCTCAAACTGTCCAGATGTTTATAAGCTTTTGCTGTGCTTGTCATGCCTCTCCTCTCTTGTGCTCACTAGTGGACTTTGGGAGACATCTCAGCTACATTTCTGTTCTCCAGAGTATCTGACACTGTAACCATTTTTTAGTTAATCTTCAGGAACTGCAAGAATAAATATTTGTTACTACTTCTAGTAGTAACGCTGGAGGCCTCCATCTGGCTTGTAGTTGGCTGTCTCCCATAGATTTAGCAATGCAGCACATAAACATCTGCTTTAGCTGAGGGTCTGAGCTTCAGATTAGCTCCTCAATACCTCTCTGCTTCTCCTTCCTCCTTTCTTTATAAATCATTTCTCATTTGACAGTTTTTGGTGTATTGTTTCACCTCAAGAGCCCACTGTTCATCAGCGTCAGTGCAGAAAAGCCTTCAGGGGATTTTTGCTCCAAACCCTTAGTTTTGGTTTTGTAATTGTGACCAAATTTCTGTCAAGTCTATCCTTAAAAATAAACAAACCAAGACAAATTGTTGTATGATGTCTTGTGTTACTAAATAGCTGTCAGGTACTGCTTCATATATGGTTAAGGTTTCTGTTGTGGGTGACAATTGAAATACCTATTGCATATTCAGCATTGAGTTTTTAAAGAGCTTGCTGAAGTACTAACTACACTTTAAAGAGCCTGGTGAAGTGCAAGCTCCGCTTGGTGAAGTGCTAAATATTTTTTATTTTTACTGGAATATAAGTGCCTTCAGCTATGCCAAGAAGCATTGAAGTGGTGTTAGATTTTGAATCATTGCTATAGTCTCGCTTCCTAAGGGAGCTTCTTAAAATAGCTACAGTAAATACAATATTTTTAAGTATTATCACCTTATTGAACCTGGAACATAAGCTTGTAGAGATGGGAGAATTACAAATTTTTTACTGTGCAACGCTGAGCACACTTACGGCACTGTAGATATAGTGCACTTTTATCAAGGAAAGTTAAGTTTTGTGGTGTGTTGTTTCAGTTGTCTCCACTATACCACCACCTTCTCCTAAAATTAGTCCTGAATTATGTGGTCTCCTTTGGTTGTGGGAGGACCCTGTTATGTCCAGGTTACTGACCTTCAGTGAAATTCTGTGTTGCTTTAAATAATACGTTCATTAAAATGTTCAGAAATAATTCTGTAGATCTGAAGTAACCGTTGATTGAGTTTTTATATTTTCACTTCTCTGTATACCTTTTTTTTTTTTTTTTTGTATACCAGACCTCTCTCTGTGCTGTGGTTTTGTCTTTTAAAACACCTGAGACTATAATTGAGCTTGAAAAAAGGAAGTTTTTATCTCTGCATATCCTCCTGGGCCTGATTCTGGAGTTCTTGGAGTGTGTGGTGCTTAAGCATGAATTCTTCAGGATTTCATGCATAATGAGTATTGTACATGGATAAAAGTTGCAGGACTTAATTTTAGGAGGTGTTTTGGAAACTCTGGGTTTGGTGTTTTTTTAGTACTATAATATTCCCCAGCCGTGATTCTCCTGTGTTTCTAAATTAATATAACTGCAGTATTGCGTACGCTGACACTGCCTGACATCGTAGTGCCTGCAGGAATGTTTAAGTGACTGTATGAGTTAAAATCCTAGGGTTTACTTGTAAGTACTGAAACAGAGAGACTCAGGGAAGTAGATGTGGCATAGTTTGGAAGGAAACTTGGAGTTTTGAGGTTAAACCAGCCAGCGTCTATGAAATGGAATTAGTGCTGCATGCCTGGAGTGAGAAATAGGGCTCTCCTTCCTCAAGTCACCTCCATAGCAGCTGTTTTTCCTGCTATTTGTATCCCCTTACCTTTGTGGCATCATGACGCAGACCACTGGAAGGACAAGCCGGTAGTGTTTCACATCCTTTTCTGGTCATACTCCTTTTTGCATCATCTCATTTGTTTTTTTTCTTTTTTTTTTTTTTTTTGTGCAAAAATAGCTTCCCTGCCACCACCCTGCTCCTTCTAAAACTGTTCCTGGAAGTAAAATTTGTCATGTTAGCTCAAGTTTGCCATAACCTTTGTTCTAAGACGTTACTAACAGTGATGGAAAGATTGTAATGTGTCTGCCTGCTTTTCTGAATAGTAGCTTGTAAGTGAAAGAGGGAAGAAATGGATGATTTTATTCTTCACTGTATCTGTGTCACTTTGGCCAGGAGTGTCCACTTCATTTCTTTCCCTGCCTGCATGGGCTGTCAAACTCTCTCAGCTCCAATGTATTTCCCTGCATTATTTGCACTTTGCAGTTACGCTCTCACTCTGTTTGGTTTTGAAGCTTACCAATGTAGAGAATGGAGAAAGCTGTAGCCAGTGACTAGTGCCCCACTAAGAGGCAGAGGATGTCCTTTTACCCTGCAGTGACCGATTTGCCTCCCCGCTGTACCTTACAAAGCGACCTTAGGGAGATGTTTGACAAACCAGTGTAACTGCTGTCCTGTATCGGGAGAATCAGGAGTTCTGTGTGTGTGAGCCTACTTTAAGGGACTTCATCTACTGAGAGCTGAGTGAAATGTGAAGTTTGTCAGGAAGTAATAATCATAGAATAGGAGAATGGTTTGGATTGGAAGGGACCTTAAAGATCAACTAGTTCCACTCCCTGTGCAGTGAGCAGTGACACCTCCCACTGGACCAGATTACTCAAAGCCCCACTCAGCCTGGTCTGGAACATATCCAGTGATGGAGCATCCACAGCTTCCCTGGGAAACCAGTTCCAGTGTTTCACCACCCTCAGAATGAAGAATTTATTCCTAATTTCTAGTCTAAATCTACTCTCTGTCAGTTTGAAACCGTTGCCCCTCATCCTATCACTACCAGCCCTTGTAAAAAGTTCCTTTCCATTTTTCTTGTAGGCTCCCTTCAGATGTTGGAAGGCTGCAGTAAGGCCACCCTGGAGCTTTCTCTTCTCCAGGCTGAACAGATCCAACGCCCTCAGCCTGTCCTCATAGGAGAGGTGCTCTAGCCCTCTGATCATCTTTGTGGCCCTCCCCTCTGTTGAGGGCTTCAGAGCTGGACCCAGCACTGCAGGGGTTTCACAGGAGTGAAGCAGAGGGGCAGAATCCCCTCTCTTGACCTGCTGCCCATGCTGCTGGGGATGCAGCCTGGGATATGGTTGGGGCTTTCTGGGCTGCACTTGCACATTTGAGCATTTCATCAACCAATAACCCCAAGTCTTTCTCCTAAGGGCTACTCTCAATCCACTTTCCACCCAGCCTGCATTTATGTTTGGGACGAGTGCTGGGTCCAGTTCTGGGCACCAGAGTATAAGAAAGACATAGAGGCGCTGGAGCGGGTGCAGAGGTGGCCAGTGAATCTGGTGAGGGGACTGGAGAACAAGTCTTATGAGGAGAGGCTGAGGGAGCTGGGATTGTTTAGCCTGAAGAAGAGGAGACTGAGAGACCTTATTGCTCTCTACAGCTACCTGAAAGGAGGTTGCAGTGAGGCTGGTATTGGCTGCTTCTTCCTAGTAACTAATGACAGGACAAGTAGAAATGGCCACAAGCTGGACACCAGGCGAAGTCCAGATTAAATATTAGGAAGAATTTATTTACTGAAGAGTCTTTAAGCATGGGAACATGCTGCCCAGGCAAGTAGTGGAGTCGCCATCCCTGGAGATGTTCAAAAAAATGGGTAGTTGTGGTGCTTCAGGACATGATCTAGTGGTTGTCGAAGTGTTGGGTAGAAGATTGCACTTGATGATTGTGGAGGTCTTTTCCAAATTTAATGATTCTATGGTTGACCTGGTCCAGGTGCAGAATCTTGCACTTTTGTGTTACTTTAGTGTAAAAGGAAATACGAAAATAAACATCATGACAAAAGCTGAGGGCAGCTGCATTTTAAAATGCAGTCTCTGGCTGCTTACAAACTTGAGATTTTGACGTGAGAAAGAGAAACTGTTTGGTGATACATCTTTTCATGGGAATACAAAGGTAAGTAAGTAGTGATTGTTGTGCTCGGTGGTGGAGGTGTGACGATGCATCTTTAGATGTACTTTATATTTGACTAGAAATGGGCTTTTACACTTTGCTGTGTTTGGGATAGAGCAATATAGTCTCTCTTACCATGAAAATGGGGCATTAGTTGAAAATGGATTTAAAGAAGTTTTTTAAGACATATTTCATGCAGCACCAGAATTTTATCTGCAAAGCTGATCTGGGTCATTGGATTCTCTCTCTCTCTTTTAGTAGTGTGCTGTGAGGGGATTAAAAACCACCAGGATGTGTGTCCAACTGAGCTATTGAATGAGAAGAGCCGTAAAAGACTCCTTTTCATTCCAAAGCAGAATCCTTTGGTCAGACTGACCTGCCATTAACAACACTTTTTAAAAAAAAGGAGAAAACTCCCGCAAAGGTAACTGGAGATTTGGATCTCGCCTCATCAAGAATCAAAAGCTTTTTTGGGGCTGGGGAGCTGGGAGAAAATGGCTCCCTTCTGGTCACAGTTCTTTTCTGGGTCTGCTCTAGTTATGCAGTTGTCAAGTTTACACTGACACTCAGCCCAGACTTTTTTTACAACCTCAGTTTCACTACATTTGAGCCTGGTGCTAGAAATGCATGTGCCTCTTCCCCATTTCTCTCTTTTGTGTAGATAAGAGCATAAATATATGTGTACATATTTGTATATTTAAATGCACACACATACGCAAAATCCAGATGTATAACTGAGCACATTCACCTAATGTAAAAAGCTGAAAGAAAACTGAAGTTTTGGGAGCTACTTGTTTATTTGTTAGTGGAGAAGGAGAATTTGGAGCTCTTGAAAAGGAAGAACAACTGCACTTGCACTAAACAGAACTGTGAATAATAGGAAGAGGTGAATAGGTTTGGTTTTTTTTCTTTCACAAAGTCTTTTTCTCTTCTTAAGTGTTTTGAGGCATGTGACTTATGAACTCTATCTGAAGTTTGAGCACAAACCAGGAGTCACTTGCTATGTGTATGAACCCTCAACTTATTTTGTGAATAACGTGACAGTAATAAAAAGGTGCTAGTTTGTCCGTGTGAAGTTATTAGTGAGAAACACATTTAAGAAGATTAAATCATTGTAGAGTAGAGAGATTATTCAAAGCTGCTGTGTAATTAAAGTGTCTCTCCATGCATTTGGAGTACATTCTTTCTAAACTGGGTACGGGAATGACTCTTCTGTGGTGGTCGTAAGAGGGGAAGGACTGTTGGGTCTTACAATGAAGTGCTCTAGGAAAGAGGCAAGTGACACATTTTCTGATCCTTTGAGAGCATTATAGTAAATATGGCAAAAATACACCTTCTGTTGAGAAAAGTAGAGACTGAATAATAGCATGTTCAGGAGTGAGCATCTGCAGAATGGACACTCAGCAGTTTTGGGAGAGGAAACTAAATTGTCATCTTTTGCTGCTATTATTGGAGAGATGAGAATTCTGAGAGGGGGACTAGTAGCCTCTGCTAGTGTGCTCCTTGGAGAGCAGAGGGCCTGAGTGACATGTGAGTATGCTCAGTTCAGATCTTAGGAGATCCTCAGGGAGATGCAGCATTTTGTGAGTTTCTCTAGACTTCTTTTGTTAATAAATTATGTGTCATTCCCTCTTTTTAAGTGCCAGAATCAAGGTCATCTTCCTGGATACACTAGTTAATCCTCTAGACTTTGGACTCTTGCCCTGAATCCAAGAAACCAGCGGGGTTTGTTCTTTATCCTTAAATACCATTATGAAAGGTTTGAGTCCTATTTCTGTGATGTAAAACTACTTCATAGGCTTGTGCTTTCTGAGGAGTTATGCCCAAATGTCAGGCTCTTGCTGAGAAATCGGGACTATCCCATTGTTGTTGTCACAATAGACAAGAACTGTTGTGTCCAATGTGTGCTATAATACCTGTAATGCAAGTTTATACCCTACTCTCTGTTTTTACAAACATATATTATATCTCCTGTCTGCACTAGGTTTAAAGCCTGACACTGAATTACAGGAGGAATTTAATGCAGTGTATCAGACACTCATATGACTGGCTCTAGTCTCAGAGAAGGTTGCTCCCTTGACACGGTGAGCTTCAGAAATTGATTCAAGTGCACTGAGAATTGATTGGAGAAGTCTCTCTGGCTTTATGGGACAGCAGAGAAAAGAAAGCTCGATAAAAGGATGTTGTAAAAGCAATCCAGAGTAATAGACAGGAGCCAAGATCAAGGAAATTGGAACAGGTGAACATTGGAGGGGCACTCGCGCTTTGAATTTGTGTTTTAACTGATTAGGAAAACAACATGATAGTAAAGGGCAGTTAGGTAGAACTTAATTATTTTTTAATTGTTTTGTTTGGGTTTTTTTTTACTATTATGGGTTTTTTTAGAAAGTTATGTGAGCCGCAATAGCAACACACTTCTCAGGCCTATTTCCTCTTTGTTTTTCTTCATGATGTTTTTTCTTGCTGAAGTGTCTTCTGCCTCGATTATGCTGGTAGTATATTTTTTTATTATTATTTAATGATTTTCTGATGTCTAGGAAGGGATACCCACTACCAAAGAAATCGGTGTAGTTGGCCACACAGAAAAGGTTGCTAAATATGCCAAACAAATGAAATGAAGAATGAAAGAGAATTAAAAAAAAAAAATAAAATCACAAACAAAATATATCTCATCTACTCTCTCCTGATCAATAACCTTAGTAATTACAAGCATTGCTTTCCAATTGATGCCGTTGATTTTTAATATCTTGGCTTGTTTACTGGAGGTCAGTAGCAGCTAAATCTGGAGGAGATTATAGATAACCACTTGAGACAGATCCTGGGCTAGAATATGAGACTTTAACATGGAAAAAACACTGTCACAAGTCTGCCTTCAAATAATAGAGAAATCTCTTTTCCAGGTAGATTTGAAATTCATGTCGTACAGGGCAATGAGTACATTATTGCTAGTGTGGCAAATCAGAGTAACTGGAAACCTGTATGGTAAACTCCAGGTTTCATTCCATATATTTCCTTATCCTGAAGTGTTTAAGAGAACCTGACTTGTTTGCATGTCTTCTGTGAAGTTGGGGGGTTAGCAGGACTTCAGAACTAGATGGGGGGTTTATGAGTTGTTTCTATAAGGAAACCAGTGGATTTAGAGGGACATAAATATACACCAGTGACTTCAGTCCACTGATTCCAGCCTAGAGCAAACTGCATATGGCTCTTGTGGGTGTGACGTTAAGTAAGACTTAGAATAATGGATAAAAACATTGGCCTGTCAAGTGCAGTATATTGATGAAGAATTCTTATTGTTGCCTCTTTATCCTCTGGATACATCATTCAGTTTTGTCCCTTCCTTAGGCACCTCTTTTGTTTTTTAGTTCTCTCCTGAGATTGTTTTATGAAGTGATTTTCTCCACTGAGCATGCAAGCACACTTGTTAGGATTTGATGTATGTAAGCCACATATTTTATTATGGTGGATGTGTTTGTATAGGGTTCTTATTGATTTTTCTTGTGTTCTATTCGGCGAAGAAGTGAGGTGATAGTAAAGCATGTATGTGCTGGGTTTGTTTTCTTTACCTCTCCTGTGACTTGGACACACCATTGTAATTTTTTTTTAGATGTACCAAGAGCAGTGGAGAAATAATCTCTCTTTCAAGAAAAACAATGTAGGATTACAGCAATAACTGCTGTTGGCTGCTGCAGATGTCCTTCATAGCTAACTCTTGCGTACTGAGAATCGTCCTCACTTCCAGTTTTCCTTTTGCATCATGCAAAGGTTGTTTTGGATATTTGTTGGTACAGGGCTTTCTCCCATTTTCAGTGAAGCTAGTGCTAAAATTCGTAGTGGTCAAAGGGAAGGTTAGAGACAGCCATTTAAGCTAAATACTGTACGAGTATGAAATGATGCCTGAACACGTTAGTTTTTATGTGTGTGACAAAATGGTGCTTATCTATTTACCATCATGACAAGACTCCTTCAGAAATGTCAGGATTAAGATGATAACATCTTGAGGATACTTTACTTGGCAATGGAAACTTGTCGTACCCAGCCTGTTCATGAAAAGCGTGTTTTACTCATGCTGCAAAAACGAGAATACCTGCAACTTAATGGTATGAATGTACTGTCCTCTAGCATTTTATACAGATACACTATATATGCCCAGCAAGGCAGGATTGCCTGCAGAAGGCGGTCGCTGGCTGCTGCTTGTCGATCACGCTATCACGAAGGATGCTGAGAGTTTTTAGTCTAGTGATTAGTTCTTTTCACCTGAAGACCGTTAAGTTCAGATTTGTGTAGCATGTGTGTATGAAACAGCTGCTCATATTGTGGTACATGTTTTCAGCCTTCTGAATGTAAAAAAAAAAAAAGAGAAAGAGTTAAACTGTTATGTTCAAAAAAACCCCTCAAAACAGGGTTAAATTCCCTTCAGTGTTGACTTAAAACTGTGTGGTTGTTAATCCTTCATTTCCCGTTTTTCTGAAATCTTACAGATTCCAAATGAATTTGTTGTTTTGGTGGAAAGCATTGCTTTAAAACCTCATTTAAAAAATAGAAAATAAAGTTGGAAACTTACATGTTCCGTGTCCCAGAGGTTGGTGAAGTTCCACAGTGTGAGTGTGGATATAAAACAGTCTGGAAGAGATGTAACAGCCACTGTGACCAAAAACCATGAATAGAATTGAAGGGGAGGCTCCTGTGATGAACTAGTTTTTGTTTGTACTCTCTGAGAGGATGCCTTACGTAGTATTAATTTGCACATTTCCATTAAAATAGTAAAGACGTATCTAATTACCTACAAATATTTTGGGACTCTCTAAAGAAAAAAAAATGTCTGAATCTGGAAAAAGAAAAAAAAAAAGTGTTACATATGTATTATGTACATTGTCACGAAAGAGCAAACCCCACGAGGACAGTGCAAGAAGCCTGGTTGTTTGTTATTGCCCTCCTGAGATGTTTGAGTCAGAATCCTAAAATACTGGTAATGCAGCTCTGTTCCGGGTGAGGCAGTACTAGGTCTGTCTAGCAAAAGAAAATAATACGTGTTCTCCTTTATTTGGTCATTGAAGGCTGAGCTTTGCACTTCCTGCCTTCCTTGAATTTATTTTATTTTTTTTCCCCGTTTAATTCCTTATTCTTTATTCTATATCTGCAACTTAAAATAAAAGTAGAAATGAACAAGTCTTTATTTCCTAGTGAATAGAGATGCATTTCTCCTCCCAGGGCTTGCTCAGGGTCAGTAACAACTTCCGCGAAATGATTTATTGACTTCTTTACTCTGACCAGAATTAAAACTGTCACCAAAGGGCCTGTAGTCTCTAGACACCAGCTTGGCCTTCTCAGTCAATCTGCCAGAAAGATGACTTTAGTTACATAGCAATTAAAATACTTATTTCATGGTGAGTAACTAAAGGGAAGTGGAGGGCAGAGAGAGAAAGTTTAATGCACTGAGCCAGAAATAGTACAGAGCACTAATTCTGTGCTTACAGAGAAGTTTCTCCTTTCCCATCATCTCTCCCTGCTGTTGATTTTTCCGCTTTTATTTTGTATATGTCTCTTAATTTATTGGACCATCTTTGGGAACCTTGGAGGATTTATAAAAAGGGTTGAGATGATTGGGCTAACAATGCTACTAGTTTACTTCATAGCATCTTGAACCTAGGGTTCAAGACCTATGTGATCGTGAACAATTTTACCATCCTTTGTTGTCTACCATCTGTTTCCCCTTCCAACTCTGGACCTGTTGGCCAGTTTAATCCAAATTTGGCAAGAAAGGTAATGGCCTCCACAGTGCAGAAGAGGGGATGCCTTTATTGCTCTGCTGAGAGAACAGCATCGCAGGTGTAACATTCACTACACACGAGAGACTCTGTGAAAATTGTAGCTTAAAGAAAATCTTATGTTGAGGTTTGCATGTCGTTGGAAACCAACTGGCACAGAAACCCATCGGAAACGTGACTTCATCCCCTCCTTCTGTTACGGTCCAACTTGTTTTGTGATCAGCCGACTGCTTAACAGCCCTGGAAAAGAGCTGTCCCTGTGGGAATCAGTGCAACGTCACTGTGAATATCAAAGGCATTTTATTAATACAGTTCTTGTCGTTGGAACCAGGCTCATGCAGAATCAGAGCATTGAGATTCTCTTTGTTTCGCCTTTATGGTGGTTTTGGAGAATGAATGTCTTCTCATGCTGTAATCTCCTACTCTGTGACGTGCCAGGGAGGAAACAAAGCTTTTTTTGATGGATGGCTGGAATTATGCGCTTTTCTTAGTGCTTGTTGGTTTGGTGTCTTGTTGCTTGCTGACTGGTGTGTCACATGACGGACTCCAGGCCTTCAGGTCTTACAGAACTACTGTTCTAGCAGCACTCAGTGAATTAAACTAGCTGGATGGGGCTGGAATTTTGAGTTTTGCTTTGTCTGGCTGAAGGGATGTGGTTGTATCAGGAGATTGTTCAGCAGACCTGAGTATAGCCCTTTCATATTGATAAGACAGCCTGGTTTTAACTGGTTTTGTAGAAGGACTCTTGCCAGATGTGTTTTCTTAGCCACAGCTTCCTTTCCCAGCTGACTTCCCGTGGTGAAGAATTGGTGTCAGAACTCAATACTGCAGTGACACTGGGGGACTGAAATACGATTCAAGTCTTTTTTAGCTAGATTCAGTAAGTGCATAAATGTTTTGTTGTTTTGTTTTTGTTTTTTTTTTTCCAAATGGATATTATAAATAAAATAATACTGAACTCCATTGATTATATCGATCGCAAAGAGGTTAAATGATGTCTCAGACTTGCTGAGGGCATCTGTAACATAGCTGTGAGTTGAACTTCAAATTCTGCATCTCAGTGTAGTGTTTTAATGACCAGATCCTGCAATTATTTTACCAAGGAAGCATCTATGTGCCAGACTGGCTTTAGTATCATACCTGGACTAGAAAGGAGATATTTTTCTTACGGAATCCTCTGTATCAAATAAAATTTTTGTGGAACTTAATGCCCAAGTATATTCAAGATTTATAGCAAATTACAGTATGAGTTTCTCCCACCTTAGTCTGACAGCGCACGTGAGTTTGTTCATTATTGGAGCAAATGGGTCCCAGGTCAGAGTTGAAGACTGTTCTACCTGTCTGAGAATATTTCATGTGAGGTAGGCAAAGATTCCTGGGGCCAGTTTAAGAGAAGCAATTTGACTTAGTATCTGTACTAATGTGAATTTGAAATAACACACAAGCCTTTTTTGTTGTTGTGGTGTTTTTTGTTGGTTTTTGATTTTGTACACAACTTCAGACATCCACGGAGTTGTTGGTGGAATGTCCATTTATTTCCCACTGATCAGATCACAATAAGCAAAGTATAAAATAAGTTCAGAATAAAATTTATAAAAATATGACTGGATTCTTGTGTGAAAAGGCCATCACTACCCTGATTGGCACCAAGTTCAGTTAAATGATTTGTTTTTCATTTGAGGAGGCAGAGCTCTCAGATTTGTATGTTGGAACAACTCTGCAAACAGAGGTTTTTGGAAAGGAAATGAAGACTAAACAGCACTTTGAGAGCATGATTTGGCCTGAAAAGAAAAACAAATTGTTTGAAAACACAAAACCCACCAAAAGCCTCCAAAACCAACCCCCCACCAAACTGTTTTTGGAGAAGAGAGTTGTCAGAACATTCTTCAGAATTTTTGTTATAAAATTGACGAGCACCAAGAACTGCTCAAAATGAGTTTTAAAATTCCTAAAGTAGTGCATAAACTAAGAGTGAAACTTTCAGGGTGATTTATTAGTGCTGTGATGAATCACGGTGCACCTGAGGTGTAGAAGATACTGCCAGAGATATTCTCATCTTTCCCAGCCCCTCCTGCTTTCTTTTCTGGGCTGAGGGCAGCATATCTGTATCCACATTTTGGATATGTTCACGTGAATTATAAATGTCCCTAAAAAGTCAGCAATTCTTTATTTTCAGGCTTGGATTCCAAAGGTGAAGATGAGGTACAACTGGTGTTATCAAAGCAGCCTGTGGCATGGTGCAGACATGGGTCCTTATTCCCGTTCATATTTATCTTGATTTGCTGTGGAGGTAAAGATAGTGATTGGCCCAAAATAAGTCAGGTTTTGTGGTTTGTTAATGTTTATTTGTTTTGACAAAAGGTATGCATGGCACCTCAAATAAGATTTTCTTCAGGTCTTCACATGGACTCCACCAAAAAAAGGCAGAGTTGGGTTGAAATGAAGGGTGAATTAAACGATCAGTTCTGATCAAAGCAGGCATAAAACCAAAACTAGAAGAGCTCTACTTTGAACGTGTTAAAAGTTCTGTTTCCCTCCTTTGCACTTTTCTAGCTTCTATAAAGACAAATAAATCTACTCAGCTTGTGGTTTCTCTGTCACTGCTACTTCACCCTTGCGTAAGATGTAAAGCAAAATCTCTCAAAGGGACCATCCAATGAACTACTAAAACTAGCTGTACAATAAAGTTTCTTTTAAAATTAAAACCTTTCAAATTAATCCTGGAAGCGGGTGATGATCATCTTAAGTGATCTCTTAATGAAATACATTTCCTATTACACTTTTAGGATTTCATCCAGACATGTCAGACTTTATAGTTCATGGGAAATATAGTTTTGACGACTTTGGACAGTGGATGTGAACTTCAGTGAATTTTGTGCTTCTATGAAGCTCATGCTTCTCGGAATTAATAAATGCCAGAAGAGAGCAAAGTCTTTGATTTGTTATTAATTTTATTCTGAACTGATATGTGTCAGTGATAATCCTGCAATGTAAAGGAGTGTTGGCAGCAAATGATAAGAAATGTCAAGGAAAGGGCAGAAGTGGGGAAAGGATTTTAACATACTGGTATGCTATGTCCTCTTTTTGATAAGCTGTAATGACAATGACTGTCAGAGCTGTCAGGGTACTGAAGGGTCCTTCTCGGGACATACCTCTATTATTGACAGGCAAGAAAAAGCGTCTGCATGAGCCAGTACACGTGTATGGTGGGGGAGGAGGTTGAAGTGGGGGATAGAGTGTGATCCCTTTTATTCTGGATCAGAAGAAAAGATAAAATGTTGTGATATTCAGATTCTCATTTAATTACTGTATTTCCATCAAGTCTTTTGTGCTGAGTGTGTGGTCATCTGCACTGTAATATTAGGGAGTTCGTGTAATTATAGATAAATTAATGGATATCCGGTTTGTATATATTATGCAAATATATGTCTGTTATGATCTATACCTATGACACATGTATGAATCCAGAGGGATTTTAGTTAACTCTAGGACTTTCTAAGAAATGGATGAAAAGAATCTTTACTTTCACTGTCTTTCCAGCACTGCTGCAGTAGAACATTCCAAATTCTGATACTATTCGATTTCTAACGTCATCTGAGAACGGGCGAGTTTTAGCATGGAATAAGTTCAATACCACATCTTTACATTATGTCTGAGCTTCATGAGATGCTTGTTTATTAATTGAGATATTGAAATATAAGCAAATGCTCATAATGTTTGTATTTGGGGTGAGACCTTTGGGCAAGTGGAGACAAATGAGGGATGGAATGGTTGTCAAAACTTTTTTGATTAGGTGGATTTGCCAGGGCCCTACTACATCCATGCCCTGCCTTTTAGTGGTCAGTGTCCTTTGATGCTTTGCTTTGAGGAGAACACTAAAACATTTTCTGCTGGCATAACTTCATGGAAATGAGAGAATTTGCAGGAATAATTGGGTCTCTTACTTTTCAGTAATGTCGATGAAATGATCTCATTAATCTTGAATTTAATCTTGTAGTCACTATGTGAACTTAACTTCCAGTTGTGCCAACATGAGTTTTGCCAGAGTAAACAAGTTGAGTCTGAGAAGCACATAAGCAGGGTATGAGTAGAGATCTGTGAAACATGAGATGAAACCACTTGACCCGTAGGGAGAAATACTACTTTAATTTTAAAAATAACTGCAAGGAAAGGATCAAATGGAACACAAAGCTATTTTATTTTCCCATTCTGGTGATACCGATGGTGTACAATTGTTTTTTTGTTTTGTTTTTTTTTAAATGTTTCATCAGAAATAGAGCTGATATGATAGGCTACCCACTCTGCTTACAGGCTGAGAACGATATACATACATAAAAGAAAAGTATACATACAATTAGGCAGCGTCAGTATTCAGGTTCACTGGTACCAACCTCTCTGAAGCATTCCGCCTGATGGCTCATTAGTCATTTAATTGCCAGCACCTTGTATGAACAGATTAATTTTTCTTTTTCAGCAGATGCTTTGGCCTTTCTATTGTAACCTGGAGCCCTACCTATAAAACTGTGGTGAAGGAAACAGAAGCTAAAGTATAACAAAGAGACGGTGGGTCTGGGTTGCAAAAGTAGCATTTTTAGCTCGCAAATTACCAAATAGTTCTTAAGAAAGCTGGAAATTTTGACTCTTATTCTTTGGAGATATCTCCTCTAAATCTATTAATTCTGCTGCTTGGTAGCTGCTGAAATGGTGTTTCAGAGTGTATTTTTTTAATGGGAATTTTTCTCTCTCTCTCTCCCCTCCGCCACATTTTTTTTTCCTGATACTGTAAAACACTTTGAGGAAGAGCTTGTGGGACTGATGTGAGAGATTACGCTGTAACTAAAACTTCTGTCATCAAAGACACTTATTTGTGTTTACAGTTGTGGTTTATCAGGTCATTTGGAAATACAGTTCCTACTTCTGCACCAAAGAATGGCTTCAACTCTTGTAAGCCAGAGGAAATACAGATGCAGAAAATCACAGCGAGGCCCTTAGTGCAGGAGAGTAGCTTAACAGTTGTTAATATATCGTTATTTTTTTATTAGTATTATTATTAGAAACAGGATTTCGCTCTGTGATGATTTCCCTGAGCATTTCTTTATCTTCCTGAACTGTCACTTGGCCAGCTGCCCTCCGGAGTTTTAGAATCTCTTAGGCTGTGGTGTGTTGAGTACAGGCTTAAGTTGCAGTAACCTGGAGGGCCCAGGGAATGGAGAGCGATCCTCCTCCTCTCATTTTTCCGTAGAGTGAGAGTGGACTGGCAAGACAAGGATTTCTGCTGCTGGCTCTGTGGCCTAGCCAGCCATCTTCTGTCTGCTGAAACACAACCAGCTGCTCTACAGCCAGGGTATTCGTACTCCTGTTGCTGCTTCACTATACAGCATGCTAGGAAAAGCCTGGAGAAGTGTTTAGGGCCCTCTCACTTAGCCCTCCTTCTTGCCCTAACGTGACCTGTGTCTGTAGGGATGAAGCATGCAAAGGGTTTGGGGCCTTGCTAACCTTTAGGAATGGGAGGTGCATCTAAGGATACAGTTGATGCTTCACTGACGAGTTCAGAATGTTGTCACATCCCAAGTCTGCAGCCCAGAGGCTTGGCTGGAGGGCATTTTACTTTTCATTATATGCAACTGTATGTATCTGATGAAACCAAATAGGACAAATGTTTCCAGCACTGCAGAGACTGGTGGAGCAGAAGGTTTTTGTTGGTGGATCCTGGCCTTGCTACTGCTGTTGACATAGGTGTTGTAAATAAGGAATAGATGCCTCTCGTCATGCAAGCACAGTGGTCTAGAAAGGGTTTTTATGAAGCTCTAAACCAATGCTGACATAAGTAGATAATCTTAGAGGGGTAACTAAAGTCGGTTTAGCAAGAACCAGCTGTTAAAGCTGTAAGTATCAGATTGAAAAGGTGTTTGGTGAACTAAGGACATGACGAGGAGATGATGAGTCAAAGGGGGTCACCTGTCATATGGAGTGCAGCTTTGGAGTCCTGTACATGACATGATTTTTATTTACATGCAACTTAACTTTGAATCCTCTCTTGAGAGTCCATGCAAAGAGCTTGGGTTTGGTTCTAAAATTTTTGGTTATTTTGAGGATACAGTGGATACCTTATTGATTACAGACGTAGTTGCAGGCACTAACACATGACACTGCTCTTAAGAGGCAATATCAAAAGTGGAAACTTCAGAAGGCCGCATGAGCAGATTTTAACCATGAACTTGTGTCCCTCACTGCCAGAAACATTCAGTTGGTATTTCTTCTGTGGTATGTAGCAACTGTGCTGACCCCTGAAGCCTCGACCTGTGAAGTCAGTGACCCCGCTCTCCGGGACATCAATAGTGTAGGATCAGGGCCTGAACTAGCAATTCAGTGGAGATGTTGCCGTGTCAGCCTCTGCTACAGGGCAAAATGTGGGTGGGCATCCTCAGCCTAGTCCTTAGTTGCTGCATAAAAGAAGCAGCGCTGCCTTTCTGTGTTGCCTTCATTTTGTGTTTATTGAAATTGGTATTGTATGCTTTAGTTTGGAAAAGTAACGCTTTGGTTTCCGTTAATAATGGAAAACATCTATCTGAATCTATCATCTAGATTTTTATTTAACAAACACTTCCTTCTCCCTTCACCCTTTTCCTTCTTTTATTGTCAGGGATGGTACCAGGCTAAGGATGAAGAAGCAACGGTAAGTTATTGAGTAGTCAGCCAGGGGCAGGTTAGTGAATTAAAATGCACGTGGAAAAAAAAAAAACACAAAGTTACGCCAACACTTTCTCCCTTAGTAAAATAACAGGTTTTATTGGGCTGAATTTGTCTCCTCTGGTGGTGTATAAATAGCCATAATGGAGGGAGATGAGTGGCTGCTTCTGGATTCCCATCTTCTGTTCATTAGCTCATTACAGCTTAACATGGCTTTTGTTCCAGTGCTGGTTGCGGTATTTTGATAGAGCGTGTGAGGGAAAATGGGCAAGCACCAACACAGAGAAAGTGTCCTTCACACTCAGCTCATGCATCGTAAGGTAGCAGGAGAGTGTCTGCAGCTTCTTTTGCAGTTTATGACATAATTTGTTATAGAAACAAGTTTTTCTTGCTCCCTGATAGATAGACCAGTTAAATGAGAGCCATAATAGCTCATTGTTTCCTGCTCTTTGAATGATATTTCTCTATTGTCTTAAAACCTCAGTAGAGTGAACCTAACACAGGGGCCTTTGTTGAAACAAAAGCACTTGTGCTCCATGACACCCAGAGAGCTACAGTGGAAATGCTAATTTGATAGCACTGGAAGTGTTTGAGCTGGAGCCAATGGGCTAAATATGAGATCCTCAGCACCAGCTATTTACAACCTTCGGTTTTCTGTCCTGTGCGAACAGCCGGTTTCACAGGAACATCAATTTTTGTGCCTTGTCATTTTGCTGGTTGCATCAGCAGGCGGATTTCGAATGCCTTAGGAGTAACCATAGTAACTGCAGGTCATTTAAATAAGCTGCAAGAAAAGGAATTCCCTCCCTCATAAACCCGTCAGTCAAAGGGCCTTCAAAGCTACAGCAAGATTCAGCTTCTCTGCTGCAGAGTGGCACTGCTCCGCTGGGCTTTGGTGAGGTTCTGTGGATTTGCACAGGTTGATCTGGTTCTAAAAGTACCTACAGTAGCTTCCACAGAGGGAGGGAGCTGTGACTGCTGACATGGGACAGGTTGGTGTCTTTGTGCATGTGCCTTTCTGCTCAGGCAAACACACATGTGCCCACTCCTCTGAAAAATGTCACCTTTGTTGTCTGACACACAGCTCCTGTGACTCTTGTGCTCTTATTAGTAGAGCTATAGCAGAGCCTCTGAGTTTACTTTCACAGGGTTTCTGTAGGCACTTTAAGATAAATTATAAATCTAATCTTAAGTGTTCTGCATCAGAATTTTAATGTAATTAGGCAGGCTCAGTTCCAAGTGCAACACGATACGCTTGGCTATTATTTAATATCACAGTGTCATCCATGCAAAAACACAAGGATTAAGTCAGGTTTGTTCTGTCGGTTTGGTTTTTTTGTTGTGACAATGTGAAAAACCTAAATTTCCCTTTCACTCCTAACCTAAACTTAACCTTACCTAAAGCTCTCACATTTTGCCTGTTCCTTTTGTTTACTACACTGAATATCAGAGTGCTGTGTTGTTATGGAGGCCTTGAATCTTTTATTGGGAAGATTTGTCTGTCTGTTCACTTATTGAACAGTTCTCCCAGATTCATGCTTACATTGCTGTGAGCGAAACATGGTGCTGGTGATTCTAAATGCCAGTGTTCCTTATATTTTCTTCTCAGGGGATCTCTTCATCTTTACTCTGAGTTTGTAATGCAACAGTATAAATGTGTTTAATTTAGATTAATCATGTAATTGTTAACTTTACTGAAAAAGACAAGGACTAAGCCAGGTAAAATTCAAGTAAGGGTTTGTTCCTGGCTCCTAAGCTGGATGCACTGATGAAGTGGCTGGGTACTGACTGAAGATTTTGATGTCTGTGCCAGTTGTTAAGAAAAGTGTTTTATCTGAAAGAATACTGTGATCGTCTTGTTTGGCATATCAGTGAGAATTAAAAACTAGGCTAAATTTTGAGGCTATTTATAGTCTTAATAGCAAAGAATATCTTCCAACATCTTTCATTTGAGGTTAGTATTTTAAATCTTGTTGATTCTAAGTTATTAGACTTCCAAAAACCAATTCGTTGATAAGGAGTGATTAAGAAACAGATTCAAGTACTGACTATTAGAAGCTTATTATTTCAACTTAAATAGCATTAACGTTTACTACTCTTTGGAGGCATTTGGGCATTTTTTTGAGTGGCTTATGCTTAAAGTTTGTCACAGTACCCGCACTGCAATACAGGCATTTTTATCCTTTGTTGGGCTAACCTGGAGACAAGCTGGATGTTGACGTGAGCTATTTATAAGTCTCTTTTGAATTTGATCAACACTTAAACAGTATGCGTTTTTGTTTTGTATCATTCTTTCCCAAAGTTCTCCTAAGCAATGATTCTCTAACTCCCCTTTTGTAATCACAGTTATGGCTATTTTTCCTGCCGATGTCCCTCTAGCTGAGCAATCTTCACCAGCTAACTCTTCTCCAGAGAGCTGTCATCAGCCCAGAGTGCCTTCTGGCTACAGTGGGATTTCTGCTGGCTGTTTGACTTCAGTCCAACTGCAGAGATCAATAGTTGCTGTGTGGCAGTGTGCTGAACAGGCATGTTTGGGAGCCATCCCAGGAAGAAGGGTTTAAAACTCCCTGACCTTGTGTAGACAGAGAAGGAAGTGAAGGTGACATTTATACCTCTTGATGAAGAAGTGGGAATAAAATGAAAAGGTAATATATCTTTGGGACATCTTTCTTAACAGTTGCAGGAGCTCTGAATTTGGGTCTTATTTTTCTGATGTTAAATAATATTGTCATCTTTTTAACTGTGTAGAGGTAGGGATCTCTCTCCACTTGTCACTTCCAAAGGTTGCTCAGTTTACCTTTATTGTTCCATGTATTAGAATTTTTAATCATACTAGATTTATTTTTTTCTATAAACTACTTGGAAAAAAA
>VWZK01013523.1:0-11183 GCA_013396935.1 Baryphthengus martii | reverse complement strand
CTGTAATATATAAAAATTATAAACATTTTGTATTGGTAAATCCTTCTAGTAGTTGATTATTTCATGAAATAAAAGTCATTCAATAACGTTTTAACTAAAACATTTTAATAGTGATTGTCACTTGTTAGCTTCACTTCTATTTCATCTCACCTCAGAATTGATAATATAAACAGACTGAGAAGATGTTTCACCCAAATATTAGCAAACTGAGTTTTTTACAATAAGAATTCATGAAATAACAGGAATGTTAATAATGTTTGATTTCATTTCATCATCACATCCAAAGCTACATAATGAAGCATTCAAGCAGTTAAGTAGTAGTATTATATTCATTTTCTCAAGTCACATCCTAAGGATCATGTTTATTCTGTGGGAAATTTAAACTGTTTTTTAGATTATGAAGTTTATAG
This sequence comes from Baryphthengus martii, assembly GCA_013396935.1. Classification (NCBI taxonomy): domain Eukaryota; kingdom Metazoa; phylum Chordata; class Aves; order Coraciiformes; family Momotidae; genus Baryphthengus; species Baryphthengus martii. The sequence continues at coordinate 10,773 of VWZK01013523.1, read as the reverse complement.
ACTTTTTTTATATTGTAACTAAGGTATTCAGTGCAGCAGGACCATAAAGAATGAACCAGTATCATCCAAAGAAACTTACATGTGTGCGAGTAGGAGAAAAATTAATTGACAAATAAGTATGTTGACTCCAGGAAAATGCTTTTGAAGGAGTTGGCAACATCAGGTTTATTGTTTTCGGCAAAGAATTTCAACCTGAAGTGAACTGCCTGATGAAAAACATACAACGATTGCTAAAATAAACCAGACTAATGTTGTTGTTATGTAACACTGGAAGGATATAGTTTTGTAAAGATGATGAAATCTGATAATGAAAGGCTCATGAACTATTACGTATAGAAAATGTAGAATCATGCATCTACTGACTTTCTACAAAGTATTGTAAAAAATTTATCTCCAAGATATAAACTAGGAATTCCACCAGGAATTTGTATCTTTTGTCATTTTCACTCAATTTTAAATGAACTTTCTCAACTTTAAAATCTAATTGTTGCTTTAAAATGTTCTGCAATAGATTTGAAAATTGCTTTTTTTATTTTTGTTGTACTTTGATAAATTAATAGCTGTATGTATAATAGAATATTTTAAATGATGATATTAGCAGTGCATTTACACAACTTAATTTTGTGCAGATTTTTTTTATGATGCTCAGATTTTCTTTCAAAGTGACTGTACTTCATGTAAACATTATTGAAAAATTCAAAATATATGTAATTTACTGTTATTTATGGACTGCATATGAGCATATATTTGCTATGACTGTTTTCCAGAACGTTGCTTTCATGTTCATATGTTTGGCTTTGTTGTCATTGAACTGGATATTTAATACATTTAATAGCTTCTATGTATGTTGGGTTTTAGTTAACTTCAGTGATGGTGTTTTATATTTTGAGTACTCGTATTTTGTGTGAGTATAGGTTTATGTCAGCCTGCCTGCTTAATACTGACTTTTAAAATTTTTCATTGATTTCCTGACAGTTATAGCCTTTTTTTCCCTTGATACATTAAACTGATTTATATTTTAAAATATAATGACATAGGTCAAACATCCTTTAAGTGCAGGGTAGCTTCATCATAGTCAAAAATTCCTGGTAGACAACTGAAAAGAAAACTTGCCTATATTGTGTAAATGGAAAATATTTGGATTCTCTCTGCATACTTCAGATTCTCACTCTTCAGTTAGAGAGATATCTTGATTCCTCAATTCTATCTTCTTGTGTAATGACTTAGACATAATGTCTATCCTGATCGATTTTGCAATGACCTTGTACTGATGAATGAAATCTGATCTTCTGAATAATTATCCCTTAAATTACTCTTCATATGTTGAGTTATGTTTTTAACACAAAGTCTGACAATGTGTAAAATACAAATGGTACTTCAATAATAGCTTACTGAGGCTGTATGATGATTACTGCTTTCCTAAGCCGTGGATGAGGCAAAACCTCCATGTTCAAGAAGAACAATAGCATGTCTTGAACTTGAATGTCTGTATTGCATATGTTTCAATAAAGTTGAATACATATGCAGATTGTGTTCGGCAGAAATCTATGATTAAAACCTTCTGCATTTCTATGAGTTTTTGCAGATTTTCATTTTCAGAAATACACCCATTACAAGCCCATTAGCGACGAAGCGAAATGCGTACAAAGGTGACAAAAAGTCTATTTAGTAATGAGCACTTACAAAATAAACATCACATCCTTTTATTTATTTTTGGACTTTACTTTGTGAAACTTCTAGTTCTTATATTAAAAGAAAGGATGAATCAGTCCCTTTCCTGTGCCTTCACTATTTTGCCAACATCTGACATTTAGTTCAAGTCACTTCCAGATTTTGAGAACTGTAAGCTTATATTAAATCTTTTATTAGAAGCCAGCCTATAGCTTTAACTATCCTTTTGGTTTTTTGGTTTGTTTTTTTTTTGTTTTTTTCCCCTGAATATTTTCCAGTTCTAATGCATCCTTTGGAGACAAAGGGACCAGAGCTGAATACAGTTTAAATATACAAACAAATCTTTTATGTCATCACATACTGTGTCATACTCTCTTCTGTTTTATATTCCTTTCTTAGAAATTCCTAATATTTGAATTTTCTCTTTGACTGTTAGCATTGAGTCAACTTTTTTATGAATGTCATAATCCAAAATTTCACTCCTTAGTGCGTGAAATAATGTCCAGTTCAGAGACCATTATTTTTGTGTATAAAGTTAGGGTTGTTTTTTTCCCTTGTGCATCACAATTCAGTACATAGAACATAATTTGCCATTCTTTTACACAGTTGTTTATTTGGTCCTGAGACCCTTCTGTGGTTCTTCACTGTGACAACATTCTTACTGCCTAATAGTTACTGTTCAAATAAAAGAATCCTCAGCTCTGATTTTTGCTCCCATTTTCTTGATCCCTCACTGCATATCTTTGTGTAATACTGTAAGTGATCTCTCCATTGTGAGAATGGATAGTTTAGTCTTTCTTTTCTTTTAATTCATCAATTTTTCCATGTAAGGACATTTCTTCTTATTCTGTGGCAGTTTTGTTTCCAACAGCTTATTAAGCTCTTGGAAAGGACATTATTGAAAACTATTTGGAAAGGAGGTAGCAAAGGCTCTCTCTGGTCTTATAATTAGAACATAACCTTTCATAATCTCCTTCATATAACTTGTGCAGAATATTTTCTTTAATCTACCATTTCATCATTTAATCTTCAAATTTTAATTAAGTAGCTTATTAGAAAATAATTTTGAGTCTGTATTCTGAGCTGAGTGCTATATTCTTCATAGCATTCACATTGTGGTACAACTTTGTTGTCTTCTAATCTGTGAGCAATGCATTACTACTACATAGTATAAAAGTCCGTAGCCAGAAACACTTTACGTTGTAGTATGTCTTATGTATTTCTTAACTTGTCACCACTCTAGTGGAGATGCTGTTCAAATCTAACAAATTTTCCTCATAGTGTCTACACAGTAATCTTGCAGTCTTCCTAGATTCATTCCTATAAGTATTCTATTTCTTTTTACTATCTTGTCTTTCCTGGTAATTCCGCTGATTATAAATTCTGCAGAAACCACCTAAGAGGCAATATAGAAAACATACTACTGTATAATATCAAAATAAAATTTAAAAGGTTCACTTTTCTATCTCAATACTGAAGAAAAGTACAGACATGCTTCTAGATTATATCATAAAACTTTTAAACTAAAAGTTTTCTATTTCTTATTCATTTGTGCATATAAGGGTAAAGATTCTTTTTATAATATCCACTATAGCTAGTATAATAGCCTTTTAAAATACCTGTCTTTCTTTTTAAATTCAGCAAGACAATTACTGTTATTTTACTGGTTTTATCTAAAATGATACTCTTGAAAAAATTATTTTTCTCCTTTTTTAATATTGTACAATGTATTTAAGACAAGCCAATTGGATTTGTTTGGCTTATAGTCAATCATTTCTACAGCTGTTTATTATGTTACTGTATCTATGCATTTAGACTCTCTTTTAGTATTTTGCTTTTGATTTTTCCGTTTTGTGGCATTGTCTAAGATGGAGTTACCAAAATAAAACTAGGTATTTAGGTAATAGAGTGTATTTTAGTTTTCTACTTTTGCTAACATACGTGTGCCATACAAACATTTCTTTAAACTGTATTTCCATGTTGAATAAATATTTCATTGACACTGACAGCCAGGTTTATTTCCAGAAAAGTTACAATTTCTTTATAATCCATAGTTACCTTAAAAGTAGTTCAGATTCTGTGCATTATCTTGCACTTTTTTTCACAGAGTTTTATGTTTGTCATCTAATAAAATACCTTTGTATTGATACGTATGTTCTTCTTTACAGCACTCATCTAAAAGGACTGGGAGATGTCAAAACATTGAAAATTATTCCTGGATAATTTGCAGCAATATATTTGCACAGCTAAAAAAGGAAGATTGATAGGTTGAGTTCCTAATAATAATCAATGTCACTTTCACAGATTGCATTTGTATCCAGATGCTGTGAGAAAAAACTTTACACTGTAGATGAGGGCGAGTTTGTATCAAAATATAACAAGAAAGACTGCTGCAGTACATTAAATTTCCATAAGAAAATGTGGGGATGATGGCAAAACAAAAACTAAATCCATGCAAGGACATGTAAACTATGAAATAGTTCAGTGCCAAGAGCACTGATTGAACAAAAAATAGAACACGTTAAAATACTTTTATTAATTCATAAATTGACATTCTATTGTTTCTAATACTTGAAAAACTGCAGAATCGGATGTCTACCCAAGAACCTTGTCTATGAAGGAAGTTGCATCTCAGCTTCTTGGGAGGATATTGGTGGAAAATGTAAAATGAAAGAGAATACAGAGAAATTCAGAAACTTGTGATTTTAATAAAGCATAAATATCCAGTCCAGTCAGTGCAGACAGATACTTGACTATGTGCCTTGAATTTCTTGCTCTGTTATTTCTTGTCAGTTCAGATGGGTTCTTAGGTCTTTAAAAAGTTGGTACTTGTTTATTGCCAAATTAGGCTGTGCTGGTGAACCAGGATGAAACTCTTGTCCGGAAAGTACAAACTGAGTGAACTCTGAGTCATGTTCATAATAGCTGTAACTAGACAGTGGTTTTCTTTAGAGTGTGTGTAAGCATAGAAGAAATAGGCCTAAAAATTATACTTATTTTATTTGTCAGCACTGCTAGTTAATCTCAATGTTACTGCTGTTAGTGATATTTCTAATCCTTCATCCAAGTGTGAGTTTGTGGGTTTGTTTGGATCTTGTTCTTTCTGTGTACGTGTAATTCTCAGTGGTATCCTCATGCAAAATACTTCAGTGCTTTTGTTTTTTCTTATCTACAAATGTTTCTTTTGGGTATTGTTAGTATGCTATAAAGGAAGCAGACCGTCTCTTCTTATGTTTTTACGACACATAGCTTGGTGATTTCTCTTCTCAATTGAGGTTCTGCTTCTAAAACCAAGCAGTAACTAGCCAGAATCAGTGACTAGACCTGGGGTTAGTAAAGGTGTTACCATAATGGCAGGAGGCAGCATGTTAATGCATTAGAGGAAATGTGCTTGAGTGTTTTATGTAGAGATACCACAGCAGTCAGTTGTATGAATCAGGAAAATTGTAATTGCTTTCTGGGAGAGGATGAGATACTAAAACTTTCATTTAGGAAGAAATCTTAGTCTTAATTTTTATTATCTTGATGCTTTACAGAATTATTTGATTTTTTTACTATAATCTCAAGTTTTGTGCTGCTGCACAATTTTCCTAACCAATTCATTGCATCTTATAGTATCTCTCCAGACGCATCAGATGACACTGTTTCATTCATGGCAACAAAAAATGTCTATTTCATTTATTATGTCCAAAGGGTGTGTTCAGCCTCTAGGAGTAAACAGAAACAAGTACCAGTGGCATTACGGAAATATTGCCATCCTAACAACAGAAAGAAAGGTAATGAATAGGAACATAATGGTAGTAGTTTAAAATCCTTTTTGAAAAGATGATTTTCAGTGCCTTCAAATGCATTATTAAATAGGATTATTTTAATTTTTGAATAGCACGGCTTTCAGAAGCCTTAAACTTCATACCATACAGCTTTCCAAAAGCAGGAAGGGAAACCTGTAGTCCTAAGAACTAAGATGCGATGGCAGCGATGGGAGGGAATGAATCCATTATGGAGATCTTGTGGATAAGTTATTACAATATCGAATGCCCACTTAAAGACCTGAATAAAAATGTACTTAGTGTATTTATGGTTCTAAAATGTAAAAAGTTGTCATTTTTGTGCTGGAATAGCGGTAGTGATCCCTGGAGATGAAAGGTCCTGAGAACAGTGTTAAAATAGTCGAGGCCACAGAGCTGTAAGCTGATTGCTGTGTGTAAAGGCACACCCTCAATATGTGAACCTCCAAAGAAAAGGATATGAACAAAAATAACACCAAGAATCTCAACATCGTTGTGAACTGCTGAGATAATCCCCTTTACAGTTTCAAAAAAGCACAGAGGGAGGATGGGGAGCAAAAGTTTTGTCTTTGGCTGTGTCTGTCTGCAAGTTCAAGTGTGCCTGAGTGCATCCTTGGGCACTGAAGCGTGTGTGGCTCTTCTACTGAACTAGTAGTTTTTCCTGCCACAGAACGTTCTGTTCCATCATCAGCTGCCCCCGAACAATTTATGGCCTGGCTCTGCCACCAGGACATTGCAAGGATTTTATCCAGTAGCCAGTTTGAATGTGACATCTGATTTTGGTACCTGCGAGCAACTAAGTAGCATTCAGGGGAGGCTGGTCCTTGCCAGCTGATCTTGATGACCAAGAATAGTTCAGCAGTTGATGCTATAGTCTTCATATTTACAAACCAGAGATTGTTTTATCTATCAGTTCTGAAGATGGAGTAGTTTGAGTATATATGTCGTTAAATATGTCCTTATTCTGTGGTCTGGCTTATGGATTGTAGATACGAAAAAGATTTTTCTCCTTGTGTAGCTGTTTCCATGGTGAATGGAATATTTGTGGGTACCTTAATGCTGATGCTGTCAGAGCCACATTTGTGGTGATTGGCTTTTTTTAGGGAGATCCTGCTTTTTCTTTTTTTTTTTTTTTTTTTTTTTTTTTTTGAGGAACATGCCAGATGTGATGCTGACCAAGTTCATTATAGATTTAAGGACTTTGTTGTTCCAGATCTCATAAACACTTGTATGGTTTGGTTCTTACTGTCCTAGGCAGCTATGCAAGGTTCTGGAGAAAGTGAGGTTAGTCAGTTAGACTTAAGGGACATTGGAGAGTATTAATTTTAATAAGGTGGTCTGCCTCTTCTTAGACTATATTCACGACATAGCACTTTCTTCAGCATTATATTGTGGCGTTTGACACTTCAGGCTTCCATGTAATTTTCTGCAGGTGGTATTTTTATTATTATGAGACCTTTTCTCAGTAAACTTTGGAAAAAAAAAAAGATATAAGGTATACAGAGTGGTTTTCCCTATGTTATCTTTTAATTGTCTCTGCAAATGTGACATAATGGGTATTTCTGAAATATGTGTGCTCTGAATTAGGAACAATTATTGTTATTATTTTCACCTGATGTGTTAGCTGACTTTTAGTGTCCTCTAATACTTGTGTTAGGAGCTGAATTGTGGATCTGTTCTAATAGTGTATGTCTTTTGATATAGTTCTGTCTAGATACGTAGAATGCAGATAAAATTGTTCCCTTGGAAGAATCAAAACTTCTTTGCACACGGTTCCATTCCTCTGATTCCTCACTCCCCTACTAACACAGCAGTAAAAAAAAAGTCTGCTAACTCTCATCATTGTCTAATATATCTTTCACTTAGAAGTGTAGCTTCACATAAAATGTGATGTTTAACTTCCACGCTATTAAGAAGGTCCTTTGATGACAAGACAGTGCAGTCTTGTTTCTTCTAATGTTAATTTTTGTTGTATTAAACAAAGAAATATTTTAAGTGTTCTTTGTTATACCCAGTAGCTCAAGAGGGTAGTAGTGTTAAATCTTCTGGTATGAAAACTCTCTCTGATCCTACCTTAGTTCTGCCTGTTTGTTTTAATGTAGTCCAAGTAATAATATTTACCAGAGCCCATCACAAACTGAAAGAAAATGTTTGTGAATTGAAATTACGCTATCATAAGTGTTCTTCTACAATGGAATCATTCTAGGTTTGCTTATTGGTTTTGTGCTTATTTTGGTCAGAACACATGTTTCATTGACAACTTGAACTGTTTTTTTCCACCATCTGTATGTCTTTGAAGGGCTTTCTTTCCTATTTGGTACCTTTAGAGTGCAAGGACTGAAGCCTCATTACCAGAGTTCCTGTGAGCATTTGCTTCGTAGAAATCTGTTGGCTCTTTTCTAGAGGAACTTGCAGCATTAACTTGTGTAGTTAAAGTCTCATTTTAGGGTTTTCACCGTGTGAAATTCTTATTGTATTGTTTAGTAAAATGATCCTTGTAGATATTCTTAAATTGTCACCTAGGATCCAGTGAATCTTAAATAATAAATTATTTATTTCACTCAGTGCTACATAGGATCCTTTTCCAGATTTATACCTCAAGTAACACTTTTGTATTTCCATGGATTGTGGAAACTTATGAAAGCACTTTTGGAAAACAAAATGAAACAAAATAACCTTACTTCATCAAAGTAACTTTTGTAATTGGGCAAAATGAAGCTGGTCCTCTTTATAATGGTATTGACATTGTGTAGACAGTATCTTTTTACGCCTTTTAGAAACTTCCATTCAAGGACTTTGAAGCTTTTTTTCATGCCGACCCAGAGATAAGAACTGGTAGCACTACCTGTTCTGTTGTCATTACTATTTCTTTAAAGACAAAAAGAATGACAGACAGTGCTTTCACTCTGTCCAGTGCTCTTCTGTGAAAATGAGCTTGTGCAAATCTTTCTTCTGTCAGAACAAGTAGTGGGCGTGTCGGCATCAGGTGTGTCTTCTGTATTTCTAACATTTTAAAAGCCAGCTGAGCCAAGATACACAATGTCTTCATTCTGTGTGTCCTTTAAGAGGAACCTCAAATCATTTGCTCTACTACTGGTGACAGCTTCTGAATTTCTCAGTACATGTCATGCTGTAATGATATCCGTAATCTTAATACTGATTTTTAGGCCTTGTCCTTGCTGGAGACATAACAATCTCAATAACATTAAGCATATTCGTCACAGTGAAATTACCGTGCTTCATTTTTCCCAATGACTTGTCAAGTTGTTCATCAGATTTTGAAGCTGAAGAATCATTAGAGCATGTAAGCTGTTCTAAACACAAGCTCTCCAATACTAAAAATAATATAGATGTAATTTTAAGCTATACTATATATATAGCACGACTAACAGGAGTTCCTTTGGGGCATTCAGTAATTTCTGTCTAGATAACTTGGATTTTCTGTTTAAAAGAAAAAAAAGACAGGTTTGTTTTGATTTTGGTGTCATTATGGCTTCTAAAGTGTAAACCACTAGCACATGGTCAGGAAAAAAGAGATTTGTCAGGACTTAAGAATAAAAAGCTGTCATAATATTGTTCAGTTCTATAAAAACATTAAATGATACTCTGCTCAAAATTTAAATGGTTTCTCATTTGTACCTAACCCTTGCTTTACTTTGAATACCACGAGTCTCCACATATGAACCTTTCACAATACCTTATAAAATGTGTAGTAATATCCTATAATATGTGTACCTTGACTACTTTTATATAGCCGTGTGGTTTTTTTGTCTGCAGAAATTCTTCTCATGATAGACCCAAATAATTGCAAGACTTTTTAAACATTCCCTCCTTCTTATTTTTGAGGAGTAGAGTGTGAAGGATTGTTCTTGAGTTTTAGAACCTTTCCTAAATTAAGCTTTATCTTCAGAATCACACTATTCTATTCTAAACCTTTAACAAGTGTAATAGGTGAATGAGAAGAGCCATACCACCCCATGAGTCTGTCTGCTATGGCAAATGCATTCTACTAAAGCATTACTACTCTGTGAAAATACTATCTGCCCTAAATAGTTTCACCTGCCAGTAGTCACTTTTAAGGGTGGAAAGCTATATAAAACATGCTGCTATTTCTAGTCTGTTGTGTAATAAGAATGCTGAATGATAAATACTATAAAAGGGAGTTAAATTATGTGGAGTTGGGAATTCTGATTTTCTTGTGTTTGTTTTAGATTGAGACCTAAATGTTGGTCTGGACAACTTCTTTCTTTTAATCTTCAGTGGCTTGTGAACACACACCCCACATTCTTGGTTCCAATAAGAATGGTTGGTTTGCACATCATACTGGATTTTTTCCTGATCAAGGCAGTGAAATATGTTTAAGTCAGGAGAACAGTATCTGACAGATGACAAAGAAGGCTTTTAGACTGATTTATTTATATGTTTAATATGCTGGAATAATTTCAGAAGCTCAAGCTCTAGGAGCTTATCTTTGCCCGGTTTTCTTTTGCCTCATTTTCTCTATTGTTTATGTATTTGCTTGTTAATGCTTTGCAGATGTGGTTTCCTTTTTTTTTTTTTTGAAAAAAAAAATTATTTATTATTTGTCAGGAAAATATTCAAGTACAGGATCCCGTTTTTACTTCAATTCTATAAGGATATGAGGAGCTAAAATATGGTAGCACAAAGTTCTGAATAAGTATCTCAGCTACTCTCCAGTAGCTCTTATGGTCTATCTGCTTGTCCTAATTTCTTTGTTTACTCCTGTCCAATTGAGAAGGTTATTTCAGTCCGTACTTGGCTAACCATATTCCATGTAATCCCATTCTTTCTAAAGAAAAGTTGGGTCTTTGATGTTCTTTACCAGTTCTTGAAGACAAAAGTTATACAAGTGTTGGATATTTGTGTTTGTAAATCTGTTTCATTGTCATCATGAGTAGCATAGTTATGAAGATGTGTCTGAACTTTATAAAGGTATTTTTTTCCACTTGTAAGTTACTTGTAGTAACTTATTCCTTGTCTATATAGAACATTTAGGAACGCTTGGATTGTACAACAGGACACTTAAGCATGTTGTAAATGTTTTTACTGGAAAAGGGATGATGTTCAATGTGGATGGAAGTCGAATATTAAGGAATTCCTCAAGTTTCTGTGTTCATATTTTTCTTATTGACAATTTATATTCCTTGTCCTATTGCAAAATAGTGTTGCAAATGAAAACCTGACATTATTGCAAGTTAAATTATTTTAATAATTAGTGTATAATATTAATCTTAAATGTTAATGCCCTCCCCAACTGAGTATTTGCCAGCTGCCACTGTTAGATGATTTTAAA
>VWZK01013522.1:112123-142440 GCA_013396935.1 Baryphthengus martii | reverse complement strand
AATCCAAACAGTTTCAGGGAAGGCTTTTCAAATCATAAAATTATTGCTTGGGCTGATAAAAAAAAAAGACCCGCTGGTGGAATGGATGGAAATAAACCTGCTACTTGGAGATGGGAAAAGTCACATGGACTTTTTTAGAGATGTCAGAAAGTATCACAGAACGAGCAGCATCAGAAAAACCTTAAGTTTTAACCTGGAGGTTAAGAATCTGTGGAAGGTGAGGAGGAGTAAGAGGTTAGCAGAAACTTTGCTTCTGTTCTAAGACACCAAGTACCCTGCAGAACACACATATTTAAACTACACACACTTTTGTTCACTTCCTCAGGCACAAATATTATTCAAGCTGAACACACCCGTTCAAAAAGGGGCAAACTATCAGAGCTCCATCGCAGCCACCCGTGACTGACGATAAAACAAAAATAGGACAAAAAGGATTTTAGTGCCTGGGAGAAGAGAAACAGCTGGGAGATGACACAGACTGAGCAATTACATTTACAGATGCATCATTTCCGATCTCTCCAGTTGGAGGAAACGGTTCCCGGTATCAACGCACAGATAATTGTCAATCTCAGTGCACGGCTGGGTGAGCACAAGGTTTCCACAGCAGACTTCCCGCTGGTCACTCTGTGGGTAAACAGTCTTCTGGACGTGTCACAACGACCATCTTGCCTCTGTAGTTTGTTGCACATATATCACAACTATGCTGTAAGTTGGGGGTGGAGGAGAAATAATCTAACCGTTCATCCAAACCCATCCTTCTAGTTTGAAGCAAATTTTGTATTTCAAAAACATCTTAGTCTGCAGGGCCAGTTTAATTCTAGGCACTACTGACAGCGATGGCACAGCAGGCATCGTTAGCTGCGGCCATCCCAGCATCACTGCGTATCTGTTTCGTTCTGAACTGGTTGAGTTTATAGCAGGCCATAGACTCACCCCACTGTGGGGACACGTGCCTTAGGGCAGGGAATTGCATTTACTTGACTAAATCGGGTTTTTTTTGCAAACCAGCTTTGGCCGGCACAGGAGCAACGCACAGGGTTAAGGCGGGAAACACGGCACGGTCTTTAATCGGCACGCGCATAAACAGTCCCGTGGACTTGACCGGGACTATCCCTCTGCCGAAAACCAGCACGGCAAGTAAAGATTTGAGGGGTCTTTGACTTTCCGCACAGAAACGTTTCCTGCTACGCTTCGGCGCGCTGTAGCACCACATTCTTCCTTGCTTGGCCTGTATTTAAGCAGCAGCCAAAAGTTCTCAAACTCCCTCCTCAGAGTCTTCTGAAGGTTAATGCCTATGTAGTGCCTTAAAATATTTGGGTGAGAAAGGGCTGTAGAAGAACACAGGATTATGGAAGCATTCCGATCAGAATTTACAGCTTGCTTCCCTAAAATAAAACTGCGCAAGCTGTGCTCACAGCTTCCTTGAAGTGAGGGGGAGAGAGGGATGTCACAGGGGCAGCAGCTCACTTCAGCAAATAGATTAGAGACCCAAGTTATACTAACGTTATTCTTCCTTCCTTTGGAAAAAAAATAAATAATTAAAATAATCAAGGGCTGTACGCAAAACCACTTTTTTATTGCCACTTGTACAGATTTAAATATTTATCATTCAGATAAACAATTATCTGTGTTTATGTAGTTTGTTATCAGTTACTTCACCATAAACTGGTAGAATCTCCCTTTCCAACTTCTTTAAGATTCTTTCGAGCAGATCCTGACATATTCACTTCGTGTGTTGGCATCTCATAGCACAAAGAAATTATTTTTGAGCGAACTATATAGTATTCAATGAAAAAATTATTACACAATGTAGGCTTTCACAATAAGTCACATTTTTTGCAAAATAATCTGAAGATTCCAAGTAAGACTTCTCTCTTTTATTCAAAAAATAAATATATCCTTTCTGAATCAAAGCACTTCATATGACATTTAAGTACAAAGAAGAAATGTACTTCTTTGGAAGTTCTGAAATAGACGTACAAGAGCTCATGGGAGCAACATTATCTGTAACAGTGATAAAAGCTGAAAGCTGATTTTTTTACAAATTTATAGCAGAACACGATTTCCTTTTACAATATAGAGCTTCAAACAGAGTTAAGAAAAACACCATTTTAAAAGTCTGAAAGGCACGTGAACCAGACCATAAAACGTACCGGCACATTCGCTAATACGTTTTATGTTACATTCCTAAGGAGAATCTGCGAGACCCTAACCAAGAGAAAGACTGGAAATACCGGGAAGTTCCTTTGTAAAGTACTAAGAGAGTGGCAGAGAGTTCCTTTTGGCTCTTGGTAAAATGATGAATACTCCAAAGCTAGAAAGTCTGAAAAGCTGCATCATTCAGTTGTATTTGGACGAGTGGCTACATAAACAAAGAGGACAATCAGCAGTACTACAACAGCCAGCGTGGGAAGCACAACGGTGGTGATTTGTTGCCGGGCCTCTTGCATCGCCTGTTTTCTCTCCTTTTTATCTTTGGAGGTCTCTTTTTTGGGTTTTCCTCGTAGCTGCCTCATCCTCCTCTTCAGATCTTTTGTTCGCCGAAATGGGACGGCAAAGGGAGCCGAACAGCAGAAAACAGTCCAAGGTCTTTTGAAAGAAGGGGTTGAATTATTCTGTGTCCTTCAAGCAGTTGGCTCTGCCAGAAACTGCAAGAAAAGAGAAGAAAAACAAATCTCTTGAGCAAGACTTACACATACATCCCCGGTATTAAACCCATGTGCAGCTCCACTTGGTAAATCCTTTACCAAACAGGCACCAACATCTAGGCAGCCTATTTCAAGCAAAGGGAACGGCAGTGCGCTCGCTCAGCCCATCCGGAACGCTCTCCCCATAAAAGCTACAGCAGTTCATCCCGGTGTGTGTATTTGTCCAAGAGCACTGAGCTTGCTCTCTGTTAAGCCAGAAACAAAGCCCAGCGCCATACATTTTATCTTCCAAGGCAAACAAGATAACACAGCTAAAGACTTAATGAAAATAACGTGAATGAGTCTTGGGTCAACACAGAGGTTCTAGCCGCCCCTTCTGGTCACAGCAGCAGGCTCGCAGCTAAAGGTCTGAGGCTCCCCACAAACCTGCAGAACGAGCACCCAGCCCGCCATAAAGAAAAGCCTTATGCGTTCATCATCCACATCAGGTTATTTATTGGAATAAAGGGTAGAAATAAGGGGAAGGAAGAAATATGGGGAAAGAGCCGCTTAACTTACACTTCTGGTTCTGCTGCCATAGAACAAGGTCTAAATCATAACCCAATTCAGCGTTGGCACTCTTCCTACTGCTGTCATTTTTATAAGAAAAAGATCCTAAGTGATAACCAGTCTGCTTACCAACCACTGGTGGAGACAAGCAGGCATTAATAAGGCAGCTGCTCTGAAGCATCTACTAGACCAATTTTTTTTTTAAAGCAGCAGAAGTATCGATAAAGCGAGATTAGGAAAAACACTGCGTGACGTGAAAGCCTCTCTGAAATATGGAGAATTAGTAGGTGCTTAAAATTGCCATACCCTAACGTTTTCTGCCCCTAAGCTGCTCTGTAATTCACTGACTTAGAGTGAATTATGTGGGGGGAGGGAGGATGCCAACTGTTTGGCTCTATTCCCCTTTGCCACATCCCCCATTTCTGCAGTGGCACAACAGCCGGATACAGGCCAGATGTATCTCAACACAAATTTGGCGGCTAACAGTTACTGTTGAGAAACGTTGAGGTGAAAGTAAACTATGAACTGACGTTTCTCCATCACCGTCTAACAAACTCAGAATAAAACAGATGTACAAATGAGTGGGTTAATGTAACTGCCTCTATTATTGTCCTCTTCTTTTTATCAAAATATGGCGATACTAGCTAGCATGCTCTTGTAGGGGAGGAGCACGCGTCAAACAAGCAAAGCTCCAACGCTCGTTCAATTCGCCACAGTCATGACTTCCTCTTGATGCGTCACCTCTGGTTGACGCTACGTAGTTGTCTTATGACTACTTTTTAAAACACAGAAAAAGGTTTTGACTGAAAGTGGGATACTTTCTGATGGTGTTAGCACTCAACCTTATTTGCCAGCCTGACCACAGAAGCAAAACCGAACCAAAACGCTCATGTACAGAACAAGAATCTTCACCCATACATTACGTCCAGGAGTTTTCATCCTCTCTCATAACAGCAGCAGCAGCCTGCCCGCTGTGAATCCCATCCAGCCAATTGAGTTGGTGAGATATTGCATCAATTAGGGTAAAATATGGAATAATTCTACTAACATGAACTTATGGAAGTGACCAGACTATCACAGCAACCATGTGGTACTGGGAAACCAACAGCAAATCAATGTGTCAGTATTTACGTCTTTACATGGTGTTTCCTGGATGCAATCTAAAAAAAAAATGTAATTTCAACCCGCACTCTGAGGTAAACACTTCATTTTGGTTTTGATAACGCACCAAAGAGAAATTTCAGTGCTTGGGATGATTTTCAAAAGAGGAAACTATGAAGTTCAAGTCTTAGAAAGAACCAATTCGTTCTCAAGCTGCAGCAACAGGATAGAAATAAGTAACAGATTTAGAGAGACCAGAAGTGGTCAGGGAACTTCGTAAGAGGGAGCTAAGTAGGAACCGGCTAGAGCAACTACACACGACACCCTGTTCCAACCCTCTGATCAAACCTGGCTACTTCACTTCTAAACTTTCCTAACTGTTTCTTCTTAGCAAATCCTCAACCCTCTTTGCTGATTCAGGGCAGAGTCTTTGCTATTCCACCTTCTGCAGGTAATGGGTTTCTGCTTTGGAGGTGTTTATCACTTCTCTAAGTGACTGGGGCAAAATAAATCTCTGGTTTACCCCTTCCATTTTCATTCCCTCTCCTCCTGCTCTAGCCACAATCTTTATTACCAAGCTTTAGAAAAACTACTATGCAAAATAAAGTTTTATGTTTGCCCTTTGGGATAATTAGGCAACTAGAATGTTTCAGGCTACAGAATTTTCATATTCCCTGTCTCCACTGCTAATGTACATCACTGGGGTTTGTATTTGGATGACTCATAAGACTCAAGAAGTGATGGACAGCAAGAGCCTTCAGGACTTTCTGTGTACCAGAGTAACACAGGGGAGCTGCCACGCAACCGGCCTCTAACAATAAATGTACGCCTTGCTCTACGCACCATCACTCGCTACCCAGACATTAAAAACACCAGGATGTTTTTTGAAGTCTCTTTTGAATGATTATTTCATTCTAAAGCAAAATTATAGCAAGTTAATTACATACACTAGCTAACATCTGACAGAAAGCTTTCTTGCAAATGTCAGCACCACTTGAATTGCAAGCTGATGCTCTCCAGTTTGGGAATCTGGCATCAATCTCCAAATACATTTCCAGTAGGCTGGGTTACTCGGCTTTGCTACTGGCAGAGATGGACTCACACAGAAACTGGCCCACAGTTTTCAGAGAGCTGAGCCTTAGGGTTCATCTTAACTGAAGCACAAAATGGAAGCAGTGAATCTCCAAGTCGCCGCCAGGCTCCTGCTGCCACTAGGAGCCCGGACGCAACAGCCAGCATTGGAGAGTCGCTGCTGCAAGAGACAACGCTCCCCCGCAGGAGAGGTCCAGGATGTTGTATGTGCCGCTGCGTTCACGCTTTGGTATGAAACGGCACATCAAACACAGCGCTCGGCCGCATGAGTTCATGTTACGCAAGCAGAATAAGAGAGTCACAGCTATCGCCCGCCGCTGTCAAGCCTCTTACTGGCCACGGGAAGACAAGGCGACTACTGACGGCCATGGGAAGGAAGAAACAGATAGACAGAGTATGGCGAGGCGGTGCCAGAGTTGAGATGACAACAGTAGGGTGTCGTTCCCTGCGGTGCGCACAGCCCATGAGAACAAACGAACTGAGCTACAGCCTCCTTCAGCCAGTAACCACCCTGCTTGTGCACTGGGAAGGCTGAACGCAGGCCAAGAGAGGAAGAAAACAATACAGCATTGGGATGGGTGTAATTAACAGCCTAGTCAGCACTGCTCATTTAAAACATCTCGGAGCAAGTCGCTATCAGAAGGGCAATAAGAAAGTGACGTCCCACAGGTATCTCAATCTTGTGCAAACTCTAACCTTCATGACCAGCTAACCTCACACCGCAGAAGAACTGGAAACTTGTATTTTCTCCTCAAATGAAAGCCAAGAGTCTCCTTTCCATTCCCAGTCTCCTCCAAACAGGAGAGGGCTTGCTGCCACAAAGCCTGCTTCTCGTTTCCATTAACTGCTCAACCTGGCTTAAGAATCTGCCAAGGCTGGAAGTGGTCACCAAACTAGTTCAACTACTGCTTTTACTGGAAAGCCAGCAACTCCCTATTTAGGTATAGCAATGGAAGGATTAACAGACTCTAGCAAAAGCGGAATATCCGTAGTCCACAAGAGCGTGACAGGAGTCTGACACTAGCCAGACACTGTAACTTCACCTTCCTTTTACGAATTTTGCAATTTAAAATTTGATAATAAAATTGCATGGGGTCATGAGGTTATTTTTAAGTTCACCACAGCAAAGTTTCCCCCAAAAGAAGAAACCTGACGGCTATAAAGAAACCATCTCGATTGCCAAGTCAAGAAAATGTGCACTGGTTTGGTGTATTTGTTTGAAATACCCATTTCACAGAGCCTCCTACCTCTTCTCTCTGCTACTACAGTGCTCCAGCTTGATGCTGAAAAAGCTACAGTTTCAAGCAGAACAAAACATTGAAAAGTTCAAGCTACTGAAGACAAACCTAAAGGCATCATTCTTCAACGTAATAAAAATTCACAAATTTAGTACCCTGGCTTGACATGGAGAGCAATTACATTCCTCCTTGCCCATCATCCAAACTGGTCTTTATATATAAAAGTGCTCTTCATTCTGCTCTCTGGGTTAAGTCACCCTGAACTATTTTTGCAGAGCTGACCTCAAAGCCTAAAAACATACATCAGTGGACTCGCTGAAGTCACTCCTACCACTGTGGAAGCATTTGCCAGTATCTTAAAGCAAGTCAGCTATGGTCAACCAGGGATAATTTTGCCCCAGAAGGCAGCAGTGAAACTTGTAAAGACTGGTATCCTTCAAAACATATCAACAATCTTCCAACCAGAATTCATAGCAATCCACTGTTTCCTCCTTTTTTTCTTTTTTTTTTCCTGGTCAAATTAACCCTGACCATTAATAAGCAATAAAAAACTCCTGACACCACACATGGCTATTCCTGAGAGGCAGGAATGGCAGCCTGGACTCTGGCTACATCGGTGCTTGCCGAGCGCTGCAGTTCTTCATCTCCTTTCTACAGGCAACACATGCACAGAAGATTTCGCTGATCTGCACTTAGTGTAATCGCACGTCTAGACGTCTAAAGAACTTATTATCATCAACCTCACAGCATGAATGTATTAGCCAGGTAGGTTAAGCTGAATAGTTTTTCCTCCAAATCCAAAGTTACAAGCATTCGCAAGCCAATTTGGATTAACCTGGCCGCACGATCCTGCTACTCACACACTGTAATGTTTCCAGAACGGCAAAACATCTTGAAATCCAAACAAACAATCTAATAAGAATTAATTTTTATCATCTAATTTTTCCCCTAGGGCCGTGGATGTTACTAAGACATGAAAAATGAAACCAAACAACAAACCAGAAGACAATCAGGACACACTGTATTCAAACGAAAAAAGGACAAAAGACACCTAAGCAGACAATACTCTTCTGATTATTTGAACGTTAAAAAGCCCCCACCAGCAGTTCCCAATCACCAGGACACAGCAGTATCAAGAGTCAAGAACTAAAACCAACCAGCTTATCAGCTTGTTACTTATTTTTGCCACCGGGCTGATTATTTTCGGGTGCTGCAGCTAGAGACTGGAAGAAGAGTCGAGTCCAAGAGGTGGAAAGAGCAGGAGGTGGGGACCCAAGGGGCAAGAGGAACCTGGTTAGCAGGGAACTACTGCTCTGCACTGAGAGGTCATTAAAACAGGAGCACTCCCCCACTCCTGGTAAAGGCCACCCTTCCCACCAGGAAAGAAGATGGTTCCTTGTAGTGCTGCCAACGCCCCAGGCCATG
Source organism: Baryphthengus martii (assembly GCA_013396935.1). Classification (NCBI taxonomy): domain Eukaryota; kingdom Metazoa; phylum Chordata; class Aves; order Coraciiformes; family Momotidae; genus Baryphthengus; species Baryphthengus martii. The sequence goes on along the minus strand of VWZK01013522.1, from coordinate 134,387 downwards.
GGCACAGAGCAACAGAGACAAGTTATTTCCTACCTTTGAAATCCTGTAAAAATTTTGGGGTTTTTTTCCAATAAATGATTGAACTGCACGCAAACCCTGAGTACTGTTTAATAAAGGACAAGACTTGTTTTAGGCTACCCCATGGAATAGATTTTTTTATATTATTTTTTTTTCATCATTATTCCATAACTGATTTTACCTCGATGTGAAATACCACATTTGGGATGGGGAAACAAGGTGTTTGTTTCCCCATTCTGGCCATTGCTGGAATAGCATCAGCAAGGTCACCAATTTGTAAGGTGATTTGGTCAGCTTAGAAACGCAGCTAAATGGGAATTCAAAAAAAGTATTTCTACAGGAGCTTAGGATAGACTTACAAATAGGAATACTTGTGCACAGGGCTCTAGATGGGGTCTCTAGAGATCTCAGTTCTGCACACAGCCTCTCCATCCATCCAGGTCCAACTCTGTTCCTTGTTTTCTTTCCCTTGTGTTTCATTTTTGGCAGGTGTAAGAGAGAAATCCTTACATCTTCTCTGAAGAGCATCATCCCCTTGGGTGGCTGCTACCTGGGTAGGACTGGCAGGAGCAACTTAGTCCAGTTGACACCCAACTCCCACACAGAGACAGACACTAAACCTGCTCCTTCCCGTGTTTATGGCAGAAGCATGTAGGCACCTAATGCCTTGCAAATCTGGCTCTGAAGAGGGGGGTCTTTAAAAACAGAAACCACAAAGCTTGATTGTAACAGGTTTTATGCAACTGCAGCAGTGATTGTCCAGCACTACTTCATCACATTCAAGCGCAATCCAGTTTAAAACACTAAATGTAAAATGATAATTTGAAAAAATCTTCATTATTTGACAGGCTCTAAAGGAGCAAAATGTTCTGTGTAATCGCTTGTGTGGGTGACAAAGATGGATAGAGCAGAGATTTGCCAAATTGACTAAGTGAGCTGAACCCTAAAGAGCAAGCCTGCCCAGAGGATTAGCAAAACCCTTTAATCCCAGTCACATCCTCCCTCCCCCCAAACCAACCCATTTTCAGCAATACAAAAGCAGCTCTATGATGAAGCGAAATATTCCGGTTGCAGACTGTTCCTTTTGGTACCGAAATGCAGCTCTGCCCGAGCACTAACAAGAGGAAGTGATTATCTATCATCTGTCTAAAAAAGAAACATTTAACTTGTACCAGCCATCCCCTGAAGGAAACACCTAAGCGAGCAAAGACTCCGGAGGAACGGCCACACAAATAACTTTGGCTTCTGCACCGTCGAATGCCCTGGGTCACCCAGCTCGTTCCTTTTAAACAGAAGTTGCACAGCAGAATTGATGCACAGCTGAAAACAACACTTGCAATGCTAAATTTGAGATCTTTTGTTTCAGTGACACTGTCTGTCGTGATTTCAGAGTGTGCCAAAAACGAAGAAAAGCATTAAGAGAAAATTTTTTGCTCTGTGGAAAATGGATTTTCACATTACAGCATGAGGCCAATTCTTAATATCATAGAAATTTACTTCAGTCTATTTGACTGCAGCAAGGAATTGTGATTAGCACGTCAAAACAACCCTGTTTTCAAGGGCTAAAAGCTTTTAATTACACACATAACAATAAGGAACTATTAAGATACTGTCTCACTGTCTGAAGTCAGTTTAACATTTATTTGTTAGTGATGGTTGGTGGCTTTTTTTCCAAATTACGGTTCTAAATCCGAATTGACCCATCATTACTGCGACATCACATTTACTGTAAATGTACCTTTGAGAGTCTCCAAACTACTCAGAGCATTCGGAAAATGAAAGCCAGCATTGAATGCTGCCAGAAAGTCAGAGGGAGCAAGGCCGCCAAAGCAGAAAGCTATTTCAATACGATTTTCACAATTCCGAGGACTTGGATCTAGCACGCAATCTGTACTAGAAACAAAAAGCCACACATCTCGGCATCTGGGAAGGCCTTGTTCAACAGAGGCGAGGTGACGGTATTTTTGGCGCGTACGGCGTTGCGGTGCTATCCTATCCGCCCTGAATGCGGCAAAGAAACAGAACGGAATTCAATTTTTTAAAAAAACAAAAGAACAAAAACAGAAAGACAAATCCTTTTGCTCCACGAACAGGCGGATAAATAACTGCTATTTTTCTTTGCAGATAAAGAACCAGCATTAAGACAACTTTTGCAGCAGGCATTCCAATGAAGAAATACGATTAATGTTTACTGAGAACACAAGAAAAACAAACACGTAATTTCTGTCACTGCATGAATTCAGTTCCTAGGGGAGGCTGTAAAAGACGAGCCTGCCATTCTCCATCTAAACAGCTACAGATGATCTTGCGCAGAAATGCAGTAAACCACAACACCTAGCATATGACTTGACATTATGTGTTTGCTCAGCTGTTTTCTTAAAAAGTAATTTTCTCAGCTGTTCCCGACAAGACTCCTTTGGATACAAAACATTTATCTTTCCAGTGTATTTATGGAAATTCAGTCAGTTTCTAAATGGCGACGCTAAATAAATAAACAAAAAGAAACAAGCCGCTGGTGTCAGAGCTCCTCAAAATTCATCTGCTGCTCTCCCAGACCAACCCCAAGCGTTTGGCATCTGCAGGAAGGTGCAGCAACAGGAATCTGGCGTGAAAATAACATTTCTGTTTTCCAGTGCAGGTGCAGCAGGGTCACAAGGCCACCGAGACCTGGACCGTCACAGCTAACTCACGCCACCAGCCAAACTGTCACCAGAGGGTAGCAGCGCTCGTCCTCCAAGCTGATGAAGACCTAGATGGGAAACACGCTTTTCCTATGGATGCAGCGTTGGGTCTGGTGGTTTCTTCTCCCATTCAGACTACTGAGTTCCCAACAGGGTCACGCCATGAGACAGCATCGCTATAAACAGATCCCCGAGACACACGCCGGGCAGGACGCCAGCGAGTCCGAAGCCCGACGTTATGCTTTTGCAATGCAAACGGGAGAGTTGAGGGACTGTTGCTGCTTTTCGTTAGAATTCTACTCTCATTAAAACTTTGGCACTGAAAATTCAATCCAGGCTAAAGCTTGCCAGGTAAAAAAGAAAAAAATCCACGCCCGCAGCAAAAGAGGATCGTTAAATCTAAAACCGTTAAAAAAAAAAACCACAAAAGCAAGGGATGAGGCTGGGGCAGCAGAGGTTGTGCACGTACATGTGTGTGTGTGGAAAGGGGAACAATGGAGAGCGACTGACAGGAGAGAAGAGCTGAAAGAAACTCCCAAGATACCAGGGCAACATCCAGAAACAACATGTGTACTTACTGACCACCGGACAATCTGTGTATTCTGAACTCAAACTACTTGTTAAACAGTTTGTTTCTTCAGAAGGCACAAAGGGAAACCTCTCCTTCTTCTAGCTTAAGACACAGAACCATGTGCCATAGGAGAAAGCAGGACGGATGTGTACCTGGACCCCCAAAACTCTCCCGGACAGTCCTGCAGGGGAAAACGGGCAGCACGGCACCTTACCGTTTTATTTTAGGCTGGATGCAGTGCCAGAGCACGCTGAACGAAGGGTTCACATCTCAAACTCACCCCCTTCAGGGCTTGTCTGAAATTCTGTTTTTTTCAAGCTTTTGTTGGCACAGATGGTTTTCCAGCAGGGGGCTGAGGAAAGACGGCTGGCACCGTGCCTGTCTCTCCCAGCTCGTGCACGTGCCAGGGGAGCACGGCGTGACACTGGAGAGTAACTGAATCACACGGATATCAACCCAAACACAACCGTTGAAGTGAGTGCCTGTGTTACTCCCTTCCTTACTTGTTTTCCAAGCAGGGCAGGTGTTCCAGAGCTTATGCAGTGTCGCCGCTCGGCAGATTTCATTGTCACCTCTGTTGCCTTCCACGTGTCTTATCCAGGTAATCAAGTTATCAGTGAATGAAACAAAACCTTCCACCTTATCGTGGAACGGTACCACAGGTTCAGGCCAGAGCTCTTCCTCCGGCAGCCAGAAATCTGCACCTTTCCCAAATTCCTTTCAAATTACATAAATGTTCTCAACATCAGCGTGACAACAATGCAATCGGGACACCTTTTCTTGAGGGGAAGGGAGATAAGAACTGAGACTTGCAACACAGGATGGGCGGGGAGTTTTTTCTTCCTATCACCGGTCTCATTAAAATCTCATTCTGTTTACTCCCCAGCTTAAACCTGTACTCTTATTACACTGCACTAAGCAATCCCACATTATAATGAAGCAGCAGGCTTTCCTGACGTGATTGATAGACTCTGTTTGTAATTATTTACCCAGGCACATTAATTACATACAGCTGGATTAGGCTGATCAAATCCCTGTTAGTGTCTGTCAATATACACATAATAAGACAGCGTGACATTAATGTAAACCAATTTAAATGCAGAAAGTTTAATTAAGACTTAATAAAATTACAGAGACAGAACAACAAAAAAAAAAAAGTTTTGCACAGTCTAACCGAAGGGAGCTTCCCAGTAAAGCCACCCTCTAAACATAAGCCTGTTTTGCCTAATCAGTTCTGCACTGCCGGTTCTTGCACCACCTATTTATATACTCCTATTTACAGTCCTACTGTCAGGACTTCCCATCAGCTCAAAAACTCAGAAGCAAAAGCAAACACTGTTGGAGCTGCGTGAGTAACAAGTCCACTACAAGTAGGCCCAGCTAGCCAGGGAAGGATGTCTCAGGAGCTCCTCTGTAACATTCAGCAAACGGCTATGGATCAGTACCAGAGCTCAACCACTGTGAAGTCCCAGTGACCTTCTTTTAAAACACTTCCCAAGACCAGAACATTACACGCCCCCTACATAACAATGCCGGTTCTTGCACCACCTATTTATATACTCCTATTTACAGTCCTACTGTCAGGACTTCCCATCAGCTCAAAAACTCAGAAGCAAAAGCAAACACTGTTGGAGCTGCGTGAGTAACAAGTCCACTACAAGTAGGCCCAGCTAGCCAGGGAAGGATGTCTCAGGAGCTCCTCTGTAACATTCAGCAAACGGCTCTGGATCAGTACCAGAGCTCAACCACTGTGAAGTCCCAGTGACCTTCTTTTAAAACACTTCCCAAGACCAGAACATTACATGCCCCCTACATAATAGTATTCATATTCTTCCTTCTCACTTCTTCCTGTATAGCCTCCTTGTCCACTCGGGGGGCTCTTAACGCAATCCGCTATATTCACAGCTCTCCCAGAGTCACCAGTGATACACAATCATCCGCTAACCCCAACAAGGTTAGCACAGGACACCGGCTTCATTCCCTACTGAAGTGAACCAAACTTTTCCCAGGGTAGCCATGCTGGTGCACCGCCTAAGTCACCTTTTTCATGCAGCTCATAAGCATTGCTGAGCCAGCAACGTCTTCTTGTGGTCAAGAAGTGCCAATGGCATCCTGGGGTGCATTAAGAAGAGCGTGAGCAGCAGTTCGAGGAAGGTTCTCCTACCCCTCTACTCTGCCCTGGTGAGACCACATCTGGAGTACTGTGTGCAGCTTTGGGCTCCCCAGTTCAAGAGAGACTGGGAAATACTAGAGAGAGAGTCCAGCGGAGGACTATGAAGATGATTAAGGGACTGGAATACCTCTCTTAAGAGGAAAAGCACGCTGAGAGACTTGGGGCTGTTCAGTCTGGAGAAGACTGAAAGAGGTTCTTATAAATGTTTACAAATATGTGAAGGGTGGGTGTCAAGTAGAAGGGGCCAGTCTCTTTTCAGTGGTGCCCTGTGACAGTACAAGGGGCAATGGTCACAAACTGGAACACAGGAAGCTCCACCTCAACATGAGGAAAAACTTTACTGTGAGGGTGACAGAGCCTGGAACAGGCTGCCCAGAGACGCTATGGAGTCTCCTTCTCTAGAGACTTTCAAAACCCACCTGGACGTGTTTCTGTGTGGCCTGCCCTAGGTGACCCTGCTTTGGCACGGGGGTTGGACTAGATGATCTCCAGAGATCCCTCCCAACGCCTATAATTCTATCATTTTATTATACGGCTGCAACTGAATTCCTACCCACAGGTAAAATATATTAAATGTTTGGGATGACACACAAGCCACTTCAGCTTGTGTAAACCCCTACTTGCAGTGCCAGGGAGATATGGGCACAGATGCCAGGAGTCCTGTTGTCCACACATGTTCCCTTTACCCCCTTTGCTCTGTGTTAACGACTCTACCTGTTCTACGTGTGCATGTGTGTTAAAATCATTTCTAAGCTGGACACCTTCACTGGTTATATGTTGGGCATTTTCCAAGAGAGTAACCAAGACGAGTGCAGGAGTGACCCTGTGCCAATGGAGACCTCCTCCCTCTCCACGAGCAACTGTGCTACATTAAAAAGTAGGATCTCAGATCACACACAGGGCAATTCCCTGCTCCCCAAAGCACTGACTTTCCCACACTATGGTTTCCTGGTATGTTCCCTGCCAAATTAAATCAATTTGAGTATCTCATTAAAGAAAAAAACATTGCAGATTTTGATTCATTTTTAATAGTCTCTCTTCCAGTGCAGTCTGCTGCTCTGAACCGGTTTATTTGACAATTTTTTAGCTGTTCTGCTCAGCCACCTCTCTGCAGAGGCCCAAACCAGAGCCTTATCCAAAAAGGCAGCAAAAATTCTGAACGAGTCCATTTCCCAAACATGAACATTTCCTGCAGAATTAGCTTTCATCAGCTGGGGGAAGGGGAAAAGAGAAACAAGGAAAAATTGAGAAACCTAAGCGCTAGAAAAGATTACAGTGCACTCTCCTGAAAAATATATTAAAATTCCACACTGACCAAAAAAAGGAAGGCTCCTCTGTTCAATCACATCCCTCCAAGACTCTCGGCCGACCTCTCCATGCCAGAGACAAATCACTGTTAGATAAACCTTTTTGAACAAGTTACTTGAGTTTATGTTCCATTTCCTTTGGCAGCACAGCTATTTAAGCCATCCTTCTAATCCACAGCCTCTGGTAATTTTTCTTTTTGGTTCCACTGCAATTCTTCAAAGCATCATGAAGGCAAATTTAATAAACACCTCAATTTGTATTGCTTTCTATTTATAATATTGCAAGCACCTGCTGCTGCTGAGATCTAGGCGGGTATCTATCTTACTTTGTATAGATTAAATAAGATTAATCGTAATAGTTTCGTATTTTAGAGCTATTTCAAAAAACGTCACTCTAAGCTGTTGGGTGTGTTGATAGGGAGATTTTTGTGGATTAGGGGGGGGGTGTTGGTGGTGTTTGTTCATTTTGTGATGCAGTTGGTTCTCCCCCTGCCCATTTTTATTAAGATGCTGCTGACCAGGACTTAAAAATACGACTCCTTCACACAGCCACATTCAATAGTCTGTCTTCTGGCACAGTCAGTAGATCCCTCTTGTCAATGCCACAGCAGGCACTCAACAACCAAACCACTTCAGGTTGTATCCTGAACCCGTAACAGAGAAAGTCAAGTCAACACTGGGGCCCACAGATGATTTGGGAACTGTGGGTGTGCAGGGAATTGCGGTTTAAAGGCATCCGTCCACGATCCAGTAAACATAGGGTTTGGATCACATAATACTTGACCTTCTCTCAAAACGGAGATAAATTATTTTTTAAAACTGAAAGACTGAGAGCTGGGGCTGTTTAGCCTGGAGAAGAGAAGGCTGAGAATGGTTCTCATCCATGCTTATAAATATCTAAAGGGCAGGGGTCAAGCAGAGGGGCCAGACTCTTTTCAGTGGTGCCCAGTGACAGGACAAGGAGCAACAGGCACAAACTGTAACACAGGAAGTTCCACTCAAACATAAGGGAAAATTTCTTTACTATGAGGATGGTAGAGCACTGGAGCAGTCTGGCCAGAGAGGTTGTGAAATCTTCTCTGGAGACTTTCAAAACCTGCCTGGACGTGTTCCTGTGCAATCCGCTCAGGTGAACCTGCTGTGACAGAGGGGTTGGACTAGATGATTCCCAGGGGTCCTTTCCAATCCCTACCATTCTGTGATTAATCTTCTCAAAGTGCCCATGAACACGAGGTGACAGATACACAGTACAAAAGTTAAGTTCTAGGCCTGACCTTTCCTCTGGAGACTTTCATCATGTCCTTTTCAGACAGGTGTCTTTTCAGAGCCTGTCTTCCACAGCTTAAAGACAGAGTATTGATGGTTGCACTCTGGACTGTGGACATCCTGGCACCTACAGCATCACCACCAGCCACTCTTGCCGTTAGTTCATTTAACAAGACCACAGATAGGAAGTTTAATGCAGTGGGGGGAAAGTTAAGACAAATTGTGATACAGCACAAGTAGGTGAGTGAGATAATAAAGCCCACACAGGAAGAACAGGAAAAAACCCGCAGGGTGCAAGAAAAGAAGCAAAAGGAGAGAAAAGAGAAGCCATTGCATGGAAGAAAAGCTTCATGAAAACAAAATAAAGACTGAAACAAGTGAATGGAAGAGACAAGCCAGCAGAGAACATAGACATCAATTATCAGTCTCACCTCTGCACTGTGTTTATTCACTCTTAGTGGCTGACAGGCGAGGTTCATACTTCTCATCCACCTCCCACCTAGGTGTTTAGGAGTGATACAGCACACTCCTCCACAACCGGCCAGGAGATCAGATTCACAGAACACTTCACAGGACATTCTGAGGATAAATTTCATCTCAAGAGTGATTCTCAATGCCTCAAATTCCTACTCCAGAGGGATGCTGTGCTATTTCCCCCTCTGCAGTGTTCCATAGGGACTTTATAGGGGTAGGATTTTAAGTGCTCCCATTAAAAGTATGCATCTTTCTCAACAAAATAAAGTTTCGTTGTTATTTTTATTCACTTCAGTCTTGCCAAGACCGCTGTTAACTTCATGAGAAAAGCATGCTCATAAATGTGTAAAACAAGGTTTTCAGAATGTTTTTTTTAACTGCATTTGTTGAAAAATTAAGCAAATGAAAAGGCTCAGAGACACGGAAAATCACCATTGTAAGGTACACAAAATTACATCCTCTTACTTATCTGTCAACAACAAAAGCTCAGTACAGCCACTATCTTCAGAATCCACAGATTTTTAATTTTCTATTAACATAAACAGATAACAATACAGATTTCCTTGTGGGAAAAAAAAAAAGAAAAAAGGCACAGGCCTTTCATGTCATTTAAAAAGAGGAGACGCCATTCATCTTTTCAGCCTCTGGCTGCAGCTTCCAAATTACTGTCCCAAAACATCTGTAACCTTCATGAGTTCTCATCCTCTTCCACAATCAGTTCTTATCATGTGGGAAGGTTCTGAACTTTTGCAATAGCTGTATTGAGCAAATCAGCTATAAACAGATATGCTATAGATACACAAGCCGATAGCTAATCATGATTTTTATGTCTTCCAAGCAAATAGGACAACTTAAACTGGCAAGCATTGCTCCATCTACCCATCCATAAATTAGGAGTGACAATAGCAGATTATTACTCATTCACTCAAAACGTTTGTTTGGCCCTGAGAGAACTGGCTTTATTCCAAGAGCTGGCAAACATTGGTTAATATACATGTAAATGTTTTATTTCTCTCCGAGTAGGCAATCTCAGAAAATGAAATGCCGAATTAAAGATGACCCTCGTTTTCCCATTGATGCCCGTCTCAGACGCAGTGCTGCTGAAAGCCTTTGGAAGCTTTTTCACACCGAGTCAACAGGGAAAAAAGCCACCTTTTCTTTTGAGAGTCAGACAATTTCACTGTGAAAACATGAAAGCTTTTATATAAATATTAATCATCGAAGTTGTCCTGGAGTTAAGTGGATGGAGACTGGCTTATATAAGGTTGCAGTACTGACTTGGTAATAGTGAGATGTACTGAAAGGGTTTTGCACACACCGCTCCGAACAGGCTGCTCTGCAATACAAGGCCTGCAGTGCCAGAAGGAGGCTCAACAACCCCGAGATTTAATCTGAGAGTACTACAAAACAGCACTTCACTTCAGAACCTGAATATTCTAAATAAAGCCAAGGGTAATGCACCTATACCTTGAGCATGGACTCTGCAAAACCAAAAGAATCGACAATTCTGTGTGTTTGAAGGCAAGGACAGTGCACATCACCTCCAGCAGGACTCTAAGAAATGTCTTTTCCTTACAAAGGGCTAGAGATATCAGAAGATAAACAGATGTAGTTCCTCCTTCTACGATATAGGACATCAACCACTGCTTACCCTTCTGTCCAACAGAGAAGTGAGATTTTTTTTTTTTTTACCCCCCACAAATTAAGTGAGCCTTGAAACTAGAATTACAACCACAAAGCAGATTTTTGAGAAGGCGAAGAAGGGAGAAGCACAGGCTTTTATCTGCTGTACCGTACCATATGCGTCATCTCATTTTCCTTGAGGGCACACTAAAATTTCAATCAACTGGGGATGCTAGCAGCAGGTTAACATTGTTCATAAACCTCTACACAGAAATGACACAGTATTAATGCATTTCAGAATAGCAAGTTTAGAATGGAATACAAAATAAGGGAGAAAGCACTGGCTAAGATCACAGGAACTTGATAGAACCCAAGAGGAAAAAGTGTACAGTGCTTAAAAAAACCTCAAACCATCAGGACAGCGGCAGTCAAAATTCACCTCCTTCAAGTGAAAGATGGAGAAATAAACAAATGCTGATGGGAAGCAACAACTGCCAAGAGAAGACGCCTTCAAAAGCTACAGGACTATGCACATGTGGCAAGAGCTGATGAGAAGTTCAGTTCCCACCTGGCAAAGAGCCTCGGTTGCTACTACAGCGCTCCACAGGTTTCAGCCAGGTCTCTCCATGGCCATGAATATCTACGGGGACATGTCACAGCCAGCAGAGCTGTATTTTATGGAGATAAATGCATCAAAGACTGCTGGTATTAGAACTGCTCTTCCTCATACTCTCCATTTTAGCAGGAAAACAGTTACGACCTTACAGGCTATTACACTAACTAAAGCTCCTTTTGAAATCTTTTTTATATTTACTTTCCAAAATTATATGGATTTCCTTTTTTTAACCTGTGGAAGATCACAGGGATGATTACCAGCGGAGCAAACACGCTGTCTAGCACTTGACAATACTTTGCTTCGAACCTTGAACCTAACACTGCGTTTTTCAGTGCCGCTTTCGCACAAAGCGTATCTCCCTCCTCTTGTAGGCTCCTGCTTACGTGACACTTTTAAGATCTCACAAGGAACTCTGCTGAATGGAAGGGCACCGCAACAGAACAAGACGGTACCAGGTTCAGCACTGAAAAGGATTTTAAAATTTATTACAGGGCATCACTTCGACGCTCAGTGTCATACATGGCTGAAATGAATACGCGCGCCTGGCAGAGCAAGGGAAGGCACCGCTATAAAAGGCGCCAGCGCTATTACCAGATAAGCTCCCAGTTCGACGTCGCTGATTACCACACTGGATGGAGATTTTAACTTATCTGGAGAGCAGACCGCTAATCGGATTTCTTAATGGGCTTCTCTCAGTTTCACTGGGGCTGATGCATATTGCATATAGGATTTGGAAAGAGATTTTTCCCCAAATAGCACCTACTACAACCTTCTGTTATCATCTTGTCTTATGCTTATATAAAGCACCAGATGGAAAGCCGGAAGCTACATTAATGGTCACTAAGAGGTTAATCATTAAATTCAAGCTATGCCAGGGCAGCAACAAAGCTGACCTCTTGAATAAATTGAGCTTGGGTAAAGGTAGCATTGATTTTCCTAAAGAGGTTTCATTACTCAGCTCTAGATTTGTGATTTCTTTTGAGAGTATGAAGTTAAAAGCTAATCCAAATTTACTACCCAAACAGAATTTTTTTTTCTACCCAAACAGAAACCAGCCCATTTAAAAAGCAGACAATATGATAGACCTCCCTCCCTTTCATTGTTCTCTGTGCTTGGAGAGAAACTGAACTTCACAGGACTTCAAATCTCAGGGGAAAAAAAAAAAAGCAAAACAAAAAAACCTTTAAAAATCCTGTTTGTTTTTATTCCCTATAAGCTTTTCTTACAGCACTGACAATCCAATGCATATTTTCTCCTAACTACTTTTATCTCTGTACTGTTCTTAAGGCTTTCCTAGAAAGGAGTTTCTTTAGCACACAAGTGTAAATCTAATGTTATGAAGGGAGGCGGACTGTCTGCAGTCTAGTCAGTGAAAAGACACGAGGTAAACACTTGGATACATTACATGTCCCCAAGTCTTTCTGCCTTATTTTCTGCTTTCCAACTCTGATCTTCCTATTTTCATTTTTAAAAAGCCATCAGAATCAACCAGTTGACNAAAAAAAAAAGGACATGAAAAAGAAACAAAAGTAGACAAGACTGTGGAACCTAAAAGGCTTTTTTGCTTAAGGTCCCTAATGTCTGAAGAATTTATTAAAAGATCCCATTAGAGCACCTGAATTTCAGAGGATTACTTCAGAGATGGCTCCTGTTGCAGCAGTTTCTGCCGGAATATTTTACTCTGGCTGTCAGCCAAATCTTTGCTATGCTGATGCCAAATAAATGATACCCAATTTCAACGACAGATGCTGTTGCGTTGACACATAATTGATACGTCTACATGCAGGGCTCCCTGGAATTCTGTAACAGCAACACTTTACTCACAAGAGATACAAGTGACAGCAGAATTCAAAGGGACTTGCACAGAGCTGATGGTGCTACACTGCTGGTGAGTCGGGAAGGAAGCGATCAGTAACTATCCAGGGTGGTCAAGAACAGCGGAGACCGCAAATTTTCTAGGGCAAGGGAAAATACAGAGAGATAGCCCAGCGGCGAAGTAAACTGGTTCAGCCAGAAGCCAGCTCGCTCAGAGAAACAGGAAACCTGAAAGTTTTCAACACAAGTCGCATATCCCTTTCCTGCAGAGCTTGTAACTGCGTAGGAGATGGAAGTCATAGAAACGCCACTGCACTGAAGTAACAGATACGTCCATAATCTCCTTCTCTTTTTTACTTTCTTGGTTTCCTAGGCAGGAAACGGATCAGCAACCTTTAAAAATGTATTTAGCAAAGGTATGCTCCAAAGAAAACATTATATATCCCTTCCTTGCGTGTTCGCTCTCCTGTAGATACCTTGAAATAAACTTTCATAAATAGTATTTATTTTGGAAAGCAAGAATATCTCTCCTCAATCTTAACAAACCTTCAGCATCTACTGTAATTCTTACAGGGGGAAAGAAAAAAGGCCAATAATATTACAATATATACCTATTGTCTTTGCTTTTAGTTACACAGCATCATACTATTTTCACATAATGAATAAAAACATTCCTGGAATGAAAACACTGAGAAGAAAATTCATACCTGTTCATTTCACAAAAAAAAAACCAAAACAAAAACACCCAAAAAAACACCCAACCAAAAAACCAGCAACAACTAAAATCTGGCACAAAAGATAGCAGCAAATAAATGCCCTACAGGAAAGTTTTCAGTCATTTATCCAGATAGTGTATGTTTTTCAGCAAACACGCAGTGTGGAATATCCTGCCATGATGACTCTTTTTAATTAAAATAAGGCTAAGCTTAAAAATATTTTTCACTTGCATAACGTGAGGATTATCAAATACCTTTGAAGTTTACAGATGAAGTGGCATCACTAACTGGAACTTTTCAACCTCTGGAAAACTTATTTCATCAATTGTTTCTTAAACTGTGTTTTAGAACACTAACCACAGCCCAGAAACCTTCTGCATCATAACACGCTTCTGCTGCTCATGGGGCCTTCTCTGGCTCTCAAAAATACTGTCTGTGCTTCTCTAGCTAGTGTCATGGGAAAGACGTCTTCCTTCAGTCACTCCTCTCTTCACATTATATGAAAAGAAACTGATGTTAATACTTCAGACTCTGCACAACGGCAGCTCCTTCCTTTAATTTTTCCTCTCCTGTGCTTCTAAGGGTTGCTAAGGCCAAAACAGTCAAATGACCTCTCTTCACACTGAATTTCTCTTGCAGGAGCGCCCAGCAGAGTATAAAGATAAAGTCAAACAGAGAAAAAAATATGCATTTATCATCAAAGCTCGTACCTCTCTAAACCTCAAAACTGTCATTTGGTTCAGCAACATGGGATATGTAAAATACCTAGGTTTATATCCTTGCAAAAGCACAAAGTGGTTGAAAAGGTCAAGGAAGCGCATTAAGTAGAAAAGCTTTAGGAGCCAGGGGGTTCTTTTCACTGTTGCAAGAGGCATTGGAAAACCAATCTTTGCCAAGAAAATACATCCAGATATTCAAAATCTATGCACGGGTCCCTTTTTCCAAAGACCCCAAGCCAACTAACAAATATAAAACAAAACAAAACAAATCAAAACAAAAACCCAAACACCACCACCACACCACAAAAAACACCAAACCCACAACCGGAAAAAACAAACAAGACTACCACTCCCCAAAAAAAACAGTCCACAGAAGTTTTTCAAAGTCACAAAGCGCAGTTGAGATTAACCTTCCACTGGCAGTTGGGCATCTCAAGAACATATACTGAGAATGAGGAAGGGAACGTGAAAAAACAGCTAAGTCATCTGTCAATAGCTTTGAATTACCAGAACCAGTCATGGGACATGATGGAGCGGTACACCACAGGCAGATCCAATCTTCCTCACTCCTGTTCGGAGCAGATCAGTTGCAATCCAGCTCCGGTTCAAAAGCTGCAGGGATTGGTTAGACTGGTGCTGTGCCCAAGCGAGAAAAGGCCAATCTCTCAGCACTGCATTTTAAGTTGAGCACAGCAGTGAAATAACAAAGCTAGAAGGCTTACAGAGAAGATCCAGCTCCTGTCTAATTATTTGAGAGTATGAGCAGAGTAAGTGTAGGTCAATCTGCAAGGCACTGTAGAGCTGCACCCTGTCTGTGTTAAGAGGGGCATCATTAGTCCAGGAGGAGATCAATGTTAAGACATCCAGAGCAAGCTGAATATTCCTGCTTGTTACTGAATTTGCTCCAAAGATTTATTCCTACAGGTTTCTTTGGGTGTTTGGAAATCCCCTTGCTCCTCCTTAAGCACATGCTAAATTTAATAACTTCCTTTTAAAAAAAAAAACCAACACAACCAAAAAACGTTATTCAATAGTAATAACTCATCCTGTTACTAACAAATGCAAGGATCTGAAAAGTCAAACGGATTCTCAGTTCCACTCCTACTATTGGCTTCTGCATTTTGTTGTGTTTGGGCAAAGAACAGAAAGGTCTCACTTCCTCCCACTCAGGAAGGCAGTGCTATAGCTAGAAGACATGGAAAAAACAATAAAATGATTGTATCCAAATATTTCTCTTCCCCAATTTCTAATGTCAGTAAAAAAAAAAGCAAAAGAGCATCTGTTGGAGATTACTATACACTGAGTTAACATGCTACATAAATTAGCAACAGAAAGAAGTAAGTCACCTTCAACTTGCAGAAACTTGAAAGACTTAGAAATAGTTCAGGCAATCAGATTTCAGAGCAAATCTTACTTTTACAGACATCGTTTCCTATCCTGTTAAATATTTCTCTTACTACTGTGGGAAAGACTTAAAACAATGGAGGGAAACTGGCTAAGGCTTGCTCTGCAGCCTGAAATTATCTCAAATCAGCAGCAAGAACCAGCATCAAGACTTCTGAATAATGGCATCAAACCCAAATATTTAGGCGAGGAGTTGACATGCACTCCTCCTTCCTGAAGTCCTTCACTACAAGTAACTCCCGAGTCTCCAAACCTTCACAGATTATAATTGTGTAACTACAAGCCACTCCTTTAAACAGTTATCAATAAACTTGAAAGATTTTTCTGCTGCTATGCAGCATCAACACCTAAACCCCTCAAGCCACTTAGGACAGACACTAATTCTCCAGTTTCTGTCCTAAACTATACTAAAGTTTAACTGTATGCTCCCCCATCCAAAGTAGGCTGCGGCACAATGGTGGATGTGGTGGCTGAATGGCAAGAACCAGCACAGTGAGTTTATTGGTTTCTAAGCAGACCTAAGTTTGCAAAACCAGACTACTACAGGTGCACTCCCTGAGCCTTTTTGTGGCATGGCTGCAGGCTCAGAGCCATATCTTACACTGGCACTCGTAAGGTCTAATAAAAGGCTCTGGGATGTTGAATCTTCCTCGTATCGTGCCAGCCATGTACCTAAGCTAGGTTTGAAGGTGCACTTTTATAACTAAAAGCTGCAGCCTGCAGCTTCACCCGAACAATTCTTTATTTTTGTTACCATTGTAGTTGGGTGTCAAAGTCAAGCACAAGGTCTTTCATGATGCAGTGATGCTATATAAAGTGTAAGATGCTATCAACATCTAACTACCAGTAAGCAGCCATGCTAGGAACAACTATTTTAGAAGCAAAGAACTTCAGTGAGTTTTAATAAGAGATTTATACAGCACAGCTCCTCTCCAGATCTGGCACTAAGCACTGCCCCACGGTCACAGAACTCCTTTCCAAACACACATTGAGTGAGAAAGCAGTGAGACCAATTTCTAAACAGAAAGCAGTTTCAGGAGACGGATATACACCCTGAGGTTTGGTACAGCCAAATGATGATTATCCATACCTCTAACACAATATAAAGCTCAAAATCAACATGGCCTGAACACAGGGTTTCTATATTTAGTAATTAATAAGGCTCAAGGAGCCTTATTAAAGACCCTTACCAGAGAGCCTATCTGAAGGCAGACAGTACTTCAAGCACTAAAGCCCTCCCAGCCACCTGCTTAGATTTAACTATGTTCCAGGTTTACCAGAACACAGCCAACTCTTTAACCGTGGTGTATCTTTACTCTTAATTATTTTTTCAGAGATGCCTAGAGCCAAAATAAAAAAAAAATAAAAACAAACAAACAAACCTCACAGCTACACAAGTGCTGGTAAACAAAAGTACCAAGGCAATACATAGTCTCAATCAAAGCGGATCGGATTTGTTACTGCCAGAGTCTAAGAGGTGCCCATATAAGTAACTATAAGGCCACATCACTCTGCACTCCCCTCACCCCATCAGCTCATTTCAGCCTGGAGAAGTCATTTGTGCCTGCAGCAGGGCAGGCCACATTTCTACTTTTCACATGGCAAAGACACAAACACACTGGTTTAGGCAGAAGTAGCTTTCGCACTGATGCTGCTCTTCATTTTCCACTCTTTGTGAAATAGAGAGACAATTTCTGAGCAAAGCCTTTGGGGAGAAAGCTTTACTCAAAATCACTAGTCTTCTGTCTAGCACAATAAGAGCAGAGAATGCAAATTAGTTTCAATAAAAGCAGCTGGCAATCAACAAGAAAGGGCGGGTCTCCAGGAGTAAAACTGGTTCCTCTAAGGATAAGAGTTAAGAGGGAAAATACAAGAATGATGAATAAGCGAGGAAGAAATGTAAACAACATGAGGAGGGGTCGCACAGAAGAAAAACAATCTAATGATGCAATTAAAAAAAAAAAAAATCACGACACTGACGACAACAGTTGGGGGCAAAACAAAAGAAATATACAGATAACTCTAGTGCAAGGAAAAGGATCATTAGAAAATGTCTAATGGAAAACATGTGCAATCCAAACAAGATAAAATAAAAATCATGAAAGGGAAGAGATAAGAGGCTAGCTGGCACGAAGGCTTAAGGCACCAGTCATGAGTTCACGTTCTCATCTGGTTTGCAGGCGTTGGTTGGTAAGTCTGATAATGAGTTTCAGCACTCCTGCTGCAGCACATCTGGCCATTTCACAAAACCTTGCACAATTGTCTCCTCTGACCTTCTGCCACAATGCAGAAAGTCAATACCCACCTGAGTGGGCCAGAACCCACCCCACTCTGTATGAAGCCAGACTCCTTTTCTAAAGTCCTTTCCACCTCTGGAACTCCACAGGAACCTCCACAAGGCTGAGAAAGGCCCAGAATTAGTGTTACCACCTGTTTCAAGAAAAAAATAAATAAAAAAATTTCTCAAGATTGACACTTTCACTGTGACTCCCTATTACCACGTCTAATTCTTCTAAGCCAATTAGAGAGAAAACACATTATGGTCACAGAAAGCGCCCTCCCTTGCAGCTGTTACAGGTAGTACTAGATATTAAGGGGGAAATACAAGTGTTTTGGCACTGTTGGCAGCCTCTGCTCAAGAGAAACCTAAAAACCAAGTGTCTCATGTACTGCAAGTCAGTGTCACAAATCACTTACCATCCATATTCCATCTACAGACCCAGCTCCAGTTTCTAGTTTTATTAACATCCTCACCAAACGCTCGGTTAACATGGAACTAAGGTCTCTTATCTTGCACATGCTTTTAATATTGCATACTAGCAAACTGGAAGGTAAGCAGTTCCTCTGCTCAGAAGCTTTTCAGCCCCAAAGACTCTCACCAGCAAACTACTATGTAACTCCTTTGATACCAAGAATGTAGCCCTCATCTTTGCTGATGAGTAGCGGCTTAAATAGGACACATTAATTATATGGGGTGGAAATGGTGTTTTCCACACCACATGAAACTGCAGGGGAAAGTCTTATCACTTCACAGTATTTATTTAGATTAAGTTTTGAGCAGCATACTGATGGAGTAGATAGAGAAGTCTCTGCCAAGTTGCCAATATACATAAAATGGTACTTTCAGAACTTTAATGCAGAATAATTCGATTGGGGCATGCTCTAGCTTCAAGAAATTCTACCAGACTTCTAATGACATAAATGGCCCGAAAATTCCAGTCACACCGACATCTAAAAGCACAGAACTCACATTTTAAAGTGAGAAAGAAGTGACAAACTTCTTTGCACCTAAAAACTGAATACAAGAAATCAAGCCAAGAAGAATAGAGAAGAGAAAAAAAAAAAGCAACTAAAAAACCCACCTGAAACTAAACTAGTGGTAGGGCAAAAGACTACAAAGAGAATATTATCACACATTTTCATCCCCTCAAGATACACGTGTGCCTGAAGGGCTCACAAACATCTGATCTCTGGCTGCTTGCCACATTCAACACACAAAGCCTGCTTCCTCTGTTGCCTACAGCAATTATTTTCGGGTTTGTCTTAACAAGTAAAATTCTTTCTCTTGGAAAATAATCCAAACCAGAGTGGGGAGGAGGCCTGCACTGTTGCAGAGTTTTTCTATTGATAGCCTCACGGCCAGCCACTACTGCTAAGGCAATTACAGTACTTTAACAGCACATTTCCCTAAGGTAGCAAGCAGTTAAGACCTTTATATACTGAAAGAGATGCCCCTGCACATTAGCATGGCCGGTTAGCCACAAATAGGATAAAGAGCTCAGCAAATCCTCACAGAGCCCACATCTGTCAACATAACTCTTTCCTATAACGGGCAGAAAGGAAGGTAACTTTTCAGCTTTACAGAGCACTTACTGGAAAGCTGATACTGCAATAATTAAAAAAAAAAAAAAAAGCAACACAGTACAGCACAATCATGGAAACCCCACAGGATCTCTTACCTCGTGAAAAAAATGCCACCTGGCGGCCCTGTACAGCAATCAATCAGCCTTAGGGGATCTCCAGAGAAGGCCACAGCCAAGATCTCTTTGTGGGACATTTCTCCAGGCATGACAGGATTTCATAATCAGTCAAAAGAACCAAAGACATACAACACAAATTGCTAGTGGAAATCACGGACACCAGTCCACCCACAGAGGCTTCTTGCAGTGCATGATGGAGATTAGTAAGGAGACAGAGATCAGTTTATTCTAGAGCACCTGGACCAAAGTGGTTGAATCAAGAGGTGCCAGATCCATTCTCAAAGGTCTCAGATGGCTTTGGAAGTAGCTGGGGCACAGCTGTAATAGCAAAAGCAAAACTCAGCCCAATTTGGCAGGGAGAATTAGTGCTCAACTCTCTCAAGCCCTGATAGGACTGTGAGAGATCAATGTATCTCTCTCTGAGCACAGTCCCCGTGACAGCAGTGCTAGCTGCTGAACCAGGGCAGGTCTCCCGTGACTCTTCATGGAGAAATTCTTTCAGCTCCTCTACACCACCGCTTCTTGGTAGTGCGTGCACCATCGGGACAAGCCTTGTTGGGCTTCAAAGTAAACAGGTGAGGGAGAAAGATGATGGAGGAAGAAAATTTGTAACAAAAACAAACACAGAAGCTTCAATACCTTGCACATGAAGGGCCATGGGGAAAAGATTTAGTCTACAGTCTATTTAGCATCCCATAAGGCAGCTCGTATCACCGAATCAGCATATATATCTTACAGAAATGCAGAAGCATTTCAGTGACTATTAAATGCATGGGAAAACATGATTAGATTTTTTAGAAATAACGAGATTATTTTACTAGCATAAGGATATAGCAGTGACAAGCGAGGAAACCGTCTACTCTCTCCCTGTTACCATACACACCTCCAAACAACCAGCAACGAACCAGTGGTCAGCCTGGGAGTGCAACTGAGGGTTGTCACCTCACACACAGGGCAACTTCTACACACCTCTGATGCTCTGGTGTAGCTTCAAAGCTCAGGTGGTGTTCCACAAGACCAGAGGTGTGGGCATGCGGCCGCTGCTAAATACTGTGGGTCTCACACAACACAGTCCCATCCGTCTGTGAATACCAGTCACATCCCAAAATGCTGTTCATGCATGCTAAGGACTCCCTAGAAGGGAGGCTTTCATAGAATCATAGCATCACTGAGGCTGGAATAGACCTCTGAGATCATCAAGTCCAGCCTGTGACCCAACACCACAACACCTAGCTAGACCATGGCACTAAGTGCCACATCCAATCTTTCCTTAAACATCTCCAGAGATGGCAACTCCACCACCTCCCTGGGCAGTCCGTTCCAGCGCCTAATGACTCCTTCTGTGAGGAAGTGCTTCCTAATATCCAACCTAAACCTCCCCTGGCACAGCTTCAGGCCATGCCCTCTTGTCCTGTCACTTATTGACTGGGAGAAGAGCCAGATCCCCACCTGTCTACAACTTCCTTTCAGGTAGTTGTAGGGAGTGATGAGGTCTCCCCTTTCCAATGTCCTCCCTGGCAGCATCTGAAGATGCCTGGCTCTGTGAATGGCTTGTCCTTATCTCTCTCTGTCTGCCAGTGCTGTCCATGCTCTTCCGTATCACCCTGCATTTGTGGTCAACAGCTCTGCCAAAACCCTCTCGAGAAGCAGAGTAAGAGACCTGTGCAAGTTCACACTGGAAAAAGCACTAAAGAGACAGGTAGTTCCTTGAGTTTCCCGTACAATAAGGAGTATTTGACAGCTGCACCCAAAATTTTTCTTGGCAGATGTCCCTTCTGTGCTTCCCATAAAGCATGAAGGAATGCAGCAGCTAAAATTGCAGTGACAAGGAACAGTTCATTTATCTGACAAAGATCAGTGAAATTTCTACCTACAAAGGTTGAGAACAATTTAAAGTCAGCTTTCTTAACTTCAGTCTAGAAGGTCTGCGTGTTATAAATAGGCCACTAAAAGGCAGTTAAGAGAGAGAGGGAGAGCAAAAAAGTTATTAAAAATGTACTAATGAGAAACTCGTTTCGCTTTGCTTTTTTTTTTTTTTTTTTTTTTTAAACAGGGCATCAGGGGATTCCTACAAGAGTTCTGGTTCATTTAAAGGAGGAAATTTTTAACAAAGCTAAAAATAACTGACAATCACATTTTCAAAACTGAAGAGAAACACGGTAACCCCAGGAGGTCCCAGCCCAGGATGGTACCACACAGAGCAGTAAAAAAAACTCATACACATTTCAGGCACGATCGGGATCCTGGAATGGTATTCTCTTTGACATGAAAACATTTATTTTCTCTGCTGCTTTAAAAGGAGGTTTGAGCCATAATCGGTTTATAAATATAACTGAAAATAATATTTTAATTTTTTTTTAGGTAACCAAAAATAAGGAGAACCAAAAATCTAGAACCGAACTCACATCAGCACATCGCAAGGACAGACCACGCACAATTGAAGGCATGGGCTTTAAAAAAGGAGACAAAAGCCCCATTTTTACATTCAGAACGGATTATCTTGTTGGTTTGTTTTTGTTTTTTTTTTCTGCTGGGTCACCTTTTAATGCTTTCCTGAGATTTTTTTTTTTTTTTCAACAGGCTGCTTAAACACAGGTCTCAGTCATTTCTCAGCCTAATTGTACTCGCGACTGGGGAACCCGAAATTAATAAAATAATAAAAGCAAAGGCACAAAACCTTAAAGTCTTCTGCGAGTCTTTTTCTAGGAGTTATTTTCCTCATTTCATCTCTCAGCAGCGCTACCAGGGGCTGCGGCTCAGCCCGCACGGAGCGCCTCCCGCTCGGCTCAGCCGGCGGCACACCTGAGCTCCCCCGCCCGCAGCCACCCGGGCCTCCCCCGCGGCAGGGTCTCTACCTGAGGCGGTTTCGTTTCGGGGCTCGGAAGCAGCCGCCGGCCGGGC